>JAXIVJ010001208.1:0-148178 GCA_036785665.1 Chirona hameri
AAGAAATGCCTTTTTGACATGTGAATATGCCGAAAGCAAAATGGCGAATGCCTTTTTGTCGAAATGCCCTTTTGCCGACATGTCAAAATGTCGAAATGTCTTTTTGCCGACATGTCAAAAGGTCGAAATGTGATTTTGCCGACATGTGAAAAAGTCGAAATGTCTTTTTGCCGAATGTCATTTTGTCGACATGTAAAAATCCGAAATACAATTTTGCCGAATGTTACTTTGTCGACGTGTGAAAAGGTTGAAATGCCTTTTTGCCGAAATGGAATTTTGTCGACATGTGAAAAAGTAAAAATGCCTGTTTGTCGAATGTCATTTTATCGACATGTGAAATGTTCGAAATTTATTTTTGCCGAATGCCGAATGCCCTTGGTGCCATACGCAGCAATTTTCGTCATGTGTCAATATTGCTTGTGCGCCCCAATCATCATAAGCATCAACAGCGATCCTCCACCGGCAACCAAAGCGGAGCCGGCTATCGCTGCTCATAGTAGTTGCCCGTGGAGTGCACGCACCTCACGCGATCCTAGTCGTACTATGCTTCATTTTCCGGCTCAAGCCGGAAAGTCGGAAGCTGGACATGGTGCTACTTACGTGCAGCAGGTGTTGTTTACTATGGGAAATCTTGAAAACTCTGTTGAAAAGCTCTGGGAAATCTGTTGAAAATCTCGGAATCACCGCATGACACAGCGACACTGTTTTTGTCCAGCAAAGCAGCCGGCGCGTCGCTGAGGTAGCCAGGCCCTGGCTGGTCTAGTTGGGTACCATAGCCCCAGTAAGGCCTAGCTGGAGCTCTAAATGGATACCTATACATTATAGAGGTTTCAAACTTGAAATTAGAAGACTTTTGCGGTAGCCCGGTAATCTGAGTCCATCTTGACCCGGTGGGACTCAGTGGCTCAGCACTACTTGAGCAGGACTGGGGTCATGACAATGGACTCACAAAAAACTGCGCGCGCACTGATATCTGATTGGATGCTTGGTTCGTCGGTTATTCCCCGCTGCTGAGCTGAGCGGGAACCGTAGCCGGGGAGCTCCTGGAGGTAGAAGGCAGGAGCGCAGCCAGGCGGAGAGGGGGAGGGGGGAGACAATTTCCCCTCCCCATTCGGATACAGAGGATTTAGATGACCCAGGTATTTTTTTTTTGTCAGCTTATTGACCTTCAAAAAGCTGTAGAGGGGCTCTGAAACCTGCGGAGAACTTTTGCCACCTCTAATGCAAACCCTGGTGGATGGTGCTAAACCGCAGGAGCAAGGGAGGTGCAGTGGAGCAGGATGTGCTCGGCAAAAAAATGCATTTTGACCTATTCACATGTCGACAAAATGGCATTCGGCAAAAAGGCATTTTGATTTTTTCACATGTCGTCAAAATGACATTTCGGCAAAAAGGCATTTCGACCTTTTCACATGTCGACAAAATACCATTCGGCAAAAAGCATTTCGCATTTTTCACATTTCGACAAAATGACATTTCGACAAAATGACATGTCGGCAAAAAGACATTTCGTCATTTTGACACGTCGGCAAAAAAACATTTCGACAATTAGCATTCGCCATTTTGGTTTCGGCATATTCACATTTCGACAAAAAGACATGTCGTCAAAGTGTCCTTCGACAATCTGCATTCGGCAAACAGACATTCGGCAAAATGTCATTCGCCATTATGTCCGGACACCGGGTCGCACGGCTCGGGAGGCAAGCTATGGCGTGGCTCAAGATTAGGTATTGGTTCGATATAATTGAACCCTGTGTGACACCATGATCCACAGGCGAGACCCACACACTTTCCATCTCACCAGTCACCATGACCGCTGAGACGCTGCGAAATCGGTCACTGTGTGATGAAACCTCATGTCATGCCGGCTTCTGCAGGACGTCATGGTCGACACCGTCAAATGCTTTGCTCAGGTCTGTCTTATTGATGCACGCTACCTGTAGCCTTTTTCATAAAGGTCGATTTGTAACTTTTGTATGTGTAAGATTGTAGGTTTGTAGTTGTAGTTGTACAAATATGTTTCATAAAGCAAAAACTACAATTTACAATCACAAACAACAAATCTACAAACCTACACATACTAATTGTACAAATCCCGGCCCAAAATGTCTGATGTGTTTCATAAAGAACAGCTGAGTCCCTAAACAACGGACCAATTGTAGAATTTATCAGGCAAACTACACATGCAATCTACCATGCCCCTTCGGTGTGTAGAAAACTGAATCCTTGGAGCGGAGAACACCTTTACGGTATTACGGAGAACATCTTTTATGAGAACATTTTTTTGGCCTCACCATTTGAATAGAAAACTCCTCCCGTGTCGTTTAGCTCTACGAATTATGCATGCACATAATCAAATATATCATTATTTCCCAATTATCTGGAGTCTCCTGAATGCAGGTACCCACATCAATACACGTGCCGAATATTAACTGGGACTTTTCATTAAGCGCGTTCGAATCACGACGACGAAGACACTTTCTTCACACTTATATTTATAGATATAGAGTGATCTTACCTCCTTTCTCTCCCGGATCTATTGGAAGTGTTTCACCTGCTTTTGCCTCAGTGCCACGGGTGGAGTTCCTATTCATGTGCCAAAGTTGGTGGGCCACTGCCCCACCAACTTTGTGTTTTGCCAAACCAACTCTTGACAGATTTGGAGGTTATCCGGCATTAAAATGACATTTTTACCTCAACCAAACAAAACAACCAAGCAAAATTAAATTTTTCCCTACCAACTTTCTTGGAAAAACTCCACCCATGCTCAGTGCGAGCCTTGCAGTCATGGTTTGACACTGACACTAGCGAATAATCGCCCTTTCCAAATATTCCACAGTCGCGGTGTTAATTTACAGTTTCTGCTTGATCCGAAAAGAAATGTTCTTGTCATTTTCTTTGCAGTAACGCCCTTTTTCATATAACTTATATTATTTCCGTATCAAATATTTTTCCTTCAAAATAATCACAATGTTATAATATTAGAACAGGTGAATTCGGGATATTTTATATATTTATTTATGTGTCTTTGACGCACCTCAAGAACCTTGTTTATTTACTTTGTCAGCTGACGCAAACAAAAGCTACACTCGCCGCCGAATTTACAACCCCCGCTGATGTAGGAGTGTTTATGAAACGTGCTGGATTTGTAGGTTGTAAAGTTCAAATTACAAACTACAACTACAACAGGTTTGTACAATTTCTTTATGAAAAAGGCTACTGGTGTCGATTTCGCCGACACCCCATGATAAAGATAGAGTCGAGCATGATGTCCCGCGTAGAATGGTCGCGGCGGTGTGTTTTGACAGTCTCTTACCAAATGTCTGTCTGTCAGAGTCATGCAATTGGGTGCATGCAACACGCTCTTAGATTTGTGTTAAAGAAGAGTGCGATAGCGCGTAGTTACACGCACGGATGCGGTTACCAGTCATATGCAGTCTGTTCGGTCGTCTTTCCCGTCTTAAATATATTACTGAATAATATTTAATAATATTCCGAATACTCCTCTGCCTGAATGAGGACCCCAGATGTGACCCGGCTGGCTGGGCGCGGTCACCTCTGCGGCCCGGAGGTCACGCGCGCGTTGAGTAAGCCCGGGGCCGGGGCTGCCCCGCTGAGGGTCCTGACTGGGGCCAGCCCGAGGCGGGTTTCAGATAATGGTGCAGGTTAGCACCTGGTGTAATCCAGACCCCACTCTTGGTTCGGTCTGAATGCTGACGCCCTGCTGACCTTGCGGTATCTGCTGGTGTTTAGCCTTGCCAACATATGCTAGTTGAATTTTCGAGGCCCAGCCCGGCATTATGAGCGCTCCAGTGACTTTGCATAACGAGTGAACAGTAATGATTCTGTTGATTTCGTAATGCCTCACTAAAAGGTCCGGCTGTAACGTTTTTAATGCGCAAAACTATCTCATGTAAAATATATTTCATAATTGATGAAAACTGTAACATTTGAGATGTTCTAATCTAGTTTCCTATTTTACCGAAAGTTACTCTCGATTTAGGGTGGCTTTTTATTTGCAAAAAAAAGTTTGTCTTAGACTGTTCTCAAATTAACACAGACTGGAAGGTTTTGTTTTGCTAAATTAGATAGTGGTGTGAATCTTTTTTTCTTCTTCAGGAAACATATACATATGTAAACAGATACCTAGCACAGTTCAGAATTTTACCGAGATAGCCCGTATATAAAGGCACCTCTGTCCATAATTACAATAGTCCCAGGCCCCAGCAGCAATATTTCAGTTCAAGAAAGACCTGTTACCTCCTTACCACAGTTATATGTTTAATATATTTAGGCTTGTTTAACATTCTCACCTTAACAATAGTTTTGTGTTGAGCTATCCAAGTTCGTGGAGCTATGTAGTGAAATTTAGGAAGGTAGCATTTAAAACAAACACAATTATCGGGTCTTAGAGAAAATCAAGTTTGATTTGTAAAATTGGGCCTTCGTAAGGCCCACCCTTATTTGGTAGTTTTATTCCGATGACGTCATCTCTCGTCACCGCCGTGTGTACCTACCTGTTCAGAGATAAACCTTGAGGGTCTGGCTTGATTTGATTGTCTATGATCGCGAAGTTCGATGGATCATTGATGTGTCAGGCCGCGCTGACATTTGACTAGATCGGAGCTCTCTCAATAGTTTTGAATGTAAGTGGTTTTAATGTTTCGGATTTTAGTGGAATAATAATTTAAGAACAAGTATGCTTCGAATGCGCTGTGTTGTGTGCGGCGTAACACATATTTCAGCTACGGTGTTCAGGTGAGTGCATCATGCTATTGCATTTACCAACAGGCCCCTATTTTCCTATCATTATATTTAATAATTATGTTGTGATTTTCGTTTCATTTTTTTTTTCTTCTAGAAAGCGCATATTTTCGAAACCCGTGATAAGAAAAGACTTGTTTGTATTACAGTCGCAAGAAGTGTCTACAAACATTGTGCCATATCATTTGGCAGCTTAAATATTTTCTCTATTGCTCAATAATGACGTCATCATCTCAAACTTAAGAACTTATTTTGTATAAAGCTGGGTGACATTTTCTAGAAAAATATCATAATAGTTTTAAGCAGCACTTAATTAATATTTTTCACTACAACCAGCGTATATTTGACAATTTTCAGAAAGGTGGGAATGTCCCTTTAAGTGTATGTCCGTCAAATAAGTAACATTTACACCACATTTCGGTAGGAGGCACGTCTCTGTTTCCACCCTGTAAAGACGGAGATGTTCGAGTCGATTCGGTTCCGAACCCCCAACATGTGCATTGTACAGGTCATTTTCCGTCCCGTGCTAGTAAACTAATCATAAATTTATGCATTATTTTGACTATCCGTGTCATTCTACTTTCAAGTTACGATTATATTCATACAACAGAAACCACGTCTGACTTGGTAAAGTTTTGCTGAATGGAACGGACACTGGGTCCCCAAAACCACTTATCCGTCCCCTCCCCACCATCTGCTGGGCGATAAGCAGCTCGGGAATATTCCCGCCGCACAGCAGATCTATATCGGTCCGGGCTGCGGAGTGGGCGGCGGAGAGGGCGGCGTTCGTGGCTCAGGGCTCCACAGGCCGACCTTGACTGGGAGAGGTCGCCGTGTGTGTCCCGGTCCCATGTGCAGCAGCCATGACCGCGTGTCGGAGACGTGACGCTGCCGAGGAGAGGGAGAGAGACGTGGTGGGCAGGGCACTATCCGGCCCGCCCGGGGTCACATCGTGGGCAGGGGGATCCGGACGGGGGGGGGGGGGGGTCACGGCACGCCCAGCGACACACCGCGTCGCTCAGCAGAACTCAGAAATCCTGCCGCGAATAGTTGCGACTGTCTCAACAATGAATAGGAAATGAAGTAAAACACAAGTATGAAGTTAAATTATGTTCAAATAGTAGCGTAAAGAGATGAGCGCACAGGAATGAATGCGCTCGTATAACCTGACTTCACCGCCACTGATCAGGTATGCTGAAGAAAGTGAAGCTGTCAGCCGACTGATTATGTTGCCCAGCGTTTCTGTTTTACATTAGTAACTTCCTAGTTGCATCGACAATAAACAAGAGGAGCTGAAGTGGCAAAGCACACTACTTTGACACACGTCGTACATAACAGCGTAAAGAGAAACTCTCAGTGGTACTTAACTGAAACAGAAAGCGAAAATTTCCTTTGGGACGCCGAAATCGTTACTATTTAGTGCAGATGGGCAGCATCATTCTAATAATTTCCCATGGGGATCACAGGGATGGTAAAGTTGGGTGATTAAACAAGTAGGCAAGGATAAATTGCATGATAGAGTAATTTAACAGGCATATTCCTAAACACGGAATAAAGTGTTAGGGAGATCAACATCATCCCTTTTCCTATGTCCTTCACATTAAGTTATGTGTCTTGTTTACATCATCGGCAGATTTGCCCATTCCATATTTGTTTGCAGTGAGTTGGTGTTACTGGTGTCTGAAAGCAACAAACACAATGTTTACTCTATTGTCTCGTTGCCTATTGCGTTTATTTGCGTTTATGTAAACGCGTTTAGCCTATTGTCACATGTAATGAACAGTTTCTGGGAAATTGAATTCGCGTCTTGCTCACAAAATTTCCCTGTACGCACTTTTCCGGTACAGTTTCTCCGTGAAAACGATACCGGAGAGGAGTCGGATTTATTTTATTATAAACAAACATTGATATAGAACTATTCAAAAATACGTTCTGCAAACTTTCCAAATTCCACACCCTTGTGAAATAAGAAAACAATGTGCAGATTTCTTTTTTCTAGCCTGGATCAGGCAACATAGCGTTTTTGTTTTGTTCAATCAACATTCATCCAGGTCTCTTCTTTCATTACACTTTCTTTCGTATTTAGATCTGGGATGGGATTCAAGAACATTTCAAAACAGAGGAGCAAGGCAGGGCAAGAGAAACGGTGGGACATGACACCGTCGGAGAGAACGATATCTCAGTTCTATTCGCTTCCTGGCCGGACTCCTCCCCATATCACGCGATAGTGGCGGCGCAACACGGCACAGTGTTCTGAAATTCGGAAAATTACATGCAGATGGGCATGCATTTACCAAAATAGTTACATCCCAAAATACTTCTTAATTGCAAATAGTTACCTCCCATTCGCCCCCCTTTTTGCCATTCGATTCAGCGTTGTGCAGTATTTGGGTTTCATTATCTGCGTCACCTTTAGGTGATGTTATGACATTTGTTACCTTACGTTTGTTCAGATACCTCCATACCTACCTATATTTCACGTCGAAACATAGCTGATCAATTGATAGCTTTGTTCACCTGCTGGCTGCTGGGGCCCCTTCTGAGCCACTGCACTGGTGAGGAGAGGAGGTAAGAAAGAGGTAACTATCGGCATGTTTCTCGAATGTTTTATATTCTCATTCAATAGCGATCAGATTTGCACAAAAACGTGGTACGTGGTATGCAAACATAGTGTTGTAATTGTGCAGTCTGTTGAGAAGCTTTGGTATAATTTTTGATGAAAAATATCCATTCCTGTATTTATTTTAGGTGATTTTTTGCTTGCATCATGCCAACAGGTCCATTTTGACCTGCTTCGTGCACCGTGATACTTATCATGCTGTTATACATTTGTCAGACATTAAATCATATATTTGAAGACTGTAATGGCTTGACAAAACTATTTCGCAAACGACTTGCATTATTTACATGTAATGTTATCATTTACGTGGCTTATTTGGGTTTTTACAAGTTTGAAGATTTGTTCTGCAATCTATCGTTATTCTCAGGAGGTAACAAAAATTGTACCGGCATGTTTTTATTATAAGACAATCTGCTTATGTATCACAACAAAAAACAGGTCATTAACCAAAACTTCAATGTTTTTCTTCTCAAGCCGAAACTACTTTAACCTCGGAAATGTCCAGTGAAATAGTCTTGCAAAAATTATTTAGGTTGAGTTGTTTTCTGAGGAGGTAACAATTTTTGCGGGGATTATTCAACGCGAGTAATTTGGCTGCCGCAAGGATGCAGCTAACCTGGCGCTGTTGATACAAAATAAGCTCCGGCGTCTTTGAGGCAGCTTACATGTTACAAACAGGGAACGTATATACTCAAGGCGTATATACTGCAAAGGCTGCCCTAAGTTATGCAGAAAGTTATTTGGTGTGGGCATGTTGATGCAGGAGTGGCGGCAGGTAAAGTATACCCTCGTTGTATTTATATGCTGTCCCTTATCTTATTTTTCTTCCCATAATTCAATAAGTTGAAAGAAGCGGAGTACCACTCAGCTTTGGCATACCAGACCAAACATTGCAATGCAATGGGTAAGAGTGTTAGAAATGTCTCTCCAAAGTGATTGCTAGGTACTTATATATGTACTTATATTGTCATAAATCTACCAATTATGAAATTGCACATGTTATGGGTAAAAAAACAGTCAACTCCTCATATTAATTTATTAATGACCAAGACGCGTTTCTATAACTTCTTCAGTTGGTCATTAAAAATAGGACATGAATGACATGTCCTATTTGCCCTACATGTCATATGTCTGAAAAAAATAGGACATGTCCTATTTTTGTCCTATTTTGTCTTATTCCATGTCCTATTTTGAATGACCAACTGAAGAAGTTATAGAAACGCGTCTTGGTCATTAATAAATGAATATGAAGCGTTGACTGTTTTTATATATGTCAATATGAATATTAACAATGTATGGGTAAATAAGGGTATTTGTCAATCATGCTTATAGGGTAAAAGCCTATTCTTCGGACACATCCTAACCTCAGACTTTTCATGCTATTAGACTAGTGTGCAGATAATACAGATGCGCAGTGTTTTAGTGAGTCTGTATTGCTTACATTCTGATAGCATGAAAAGTCTGAGGTTAGGATATGTCCGGGGTTACATCAGTTGACGGTATTGTCTCAATTATGTTTTTGTTTTGCCCTAATTATTTACGTGATGGGTTATGCTAGAGCACAACCCGCCACTTAACCAATAATGAGTTGAATTATATAAATTCAGTGAAATAATAGTTTTACATTTTTAGATTTTTTATCTCACATGATTGGCTAACAGTTTAACTATATTTTTGCATGGATATTTAGGAATTCACTAGTCTTTCTCAGATCACCTCATAACACATTACTGAACTTTGTGCGGTTGCTATGTATAAATATGGGCATGCTTCTGAATCCTACTTTTATAATGCAATGCTGCCTGAAATGTGTTTAACAACTGTGAGCGAACTTTTTAATTATATAAACTTATGTCATATTCCTTGCAATCATGAGTTGAACTGTGAACTGGATCACTATTGACTACGCTTGCTGAATTGTGTAGATCTTGGTTATATTATGAAATTGTTTTTTTAAAAAAATCAATAGTAAACTAGTTTGTATGTGGTTATTCTACCAGTGCAAAATATTGAATTATATCAACTTATGTCATATTCCTTATAATGTTGGTGAGGAGTTTCACCCTCCAGATGATCACTTATTTTTGTAGCTACTGGTACGTGAGTAAAATTCAGATATACTTTGCTTTTTTATTTGAGTTACCTCTTCACATGTTTTTTTCGGCAGTTTTGTCACCTCTCTGCATGTATTCAAAAAGTAATTTCAGAACACTGACACGGCACGACAGGGCACGAGCGGCCCAGTGCACGGGCGGCACCTCTCTCAGGGAGGGCGACCTTCGTCAGCTGGGCACGGCGCTGTATAAAGGCTCCGGCTGCTCCGCTGGCCACATCAGTCACTGCCGTCTGCTCTGGGACCAACAACAGCACAACTATCTCTGAAGTCATGAAGGTAAGGAGTGCAACGCCTTTGAGATACCCGAGTCAAACGCCGCAGAGAGTTTCTATAGCAGCTGGAGCTAGACTCCGACTGCAAAGCATAAATTTAACAAACGAATGGTTATTTTTGTATTTCTGGGTAGCAGGTTAATACTATCACGTTAATGTTTCCTTAAGGATTATACAGTTTTATATTGACAATCATACTTGTTTGACTTGGTTTGACATATAACTCCGGTCTGTTTCTGTTCACAGCTGTTCGTGTTTGCCGCTCTCCTGGCCATGGCCGTTGCCGACTCCAGGCCTGCCTACCAGCCTGCCTACAAGCCCTCCTACGCGCCTGCCTACAAGCCCTCCTATGCACCCGCCTACAAGCCCGCCTACCAGCCTGCCCACAAGCCCTCCTACGCGCCTGCCCACAAACCTTCCTACGCGCCTACCTACAAGCCCGCCTACCAGCCGGCCTACAAGCCCAAGGGCTACGCCCCCCACGAGGACTACTCGGAGCCGCGGCCCTATCAGTTCGGCTACGCCGTCAACGACCACTACAGCGGCGCGGTCTTCTCGCAGAACCAGCAGGCTGACGCCTACGGAAACGTCGAGGGCTATTACTCGGTCAACCTGCCCGACGGCCGCGTCCAGCACGTCAAGTACGTCGCCAACGACTACGGAAACAACGCCGAGGTGACCTACACGGGCGAGGCTCAGCACCCGCAGTACCAGCCCAAGCCGGCCTACCACCAGCCGGCCCGCTCCTACCCGGCGCCGCCCCCGGCCTACAAGCCTGCCTACCCCGCCTACTAAGCCAACTGAACTGAATGTGAATAGTAAATTATTCGTTTTGGCGATGAGCTTTAATTTTGTCGACGACCACTCTGCTTTGTGTTTATGTGCCGTCTATTTAAATGAATACAAGTCAAATATGTAACACGCAAATTTGTTTGTTAACAAAACTACATAACAACGGAACACAAAGGAAGTGCCCTCAAAGATAGTCGAGACTATGGATCTGCAAAACAAAAGGTCCCGGAATGTACAACTAGCTTCAAACTGCAGTACATCATACACCGCTAACAATGTCTATCACGAAAAACTTGTCTAAGCCTTTATTCATGGGCGGATTCAAGGGTAGGCAACCATGGGGTCCGCAAGAATGACTGAAATCAACCGAAATCTAACACATTTTCTGATGTTGAGGAAAGTCTAAGCAATTTCGAATTAGGCATATGTGCTTTAACTAAGTTATTAATGCACAAACAAGCGAAATTCGGCGAGTGTTGGTACTGTGTCGGACTTCTTGGAATTTCCCACCCCCTCGCCCATTTTTTTTGCCGTTCTGGATTCGCCAGTGTTTTGATTAATTTATCATTCATATTTCATTCATGTTACTGCTGCGTGAATGAATGACTGAATGAATGAACACAGTTGATGGCGCAGCTACCACTCCAGTCGTTTAATCATGGATAACATCTGATTGCATCGAATTGCACGGCTACTTCAGGCATGCAATTTGTATGTAACCTAGAAAAGTACGTATTCTTTAAATAACGGATGTTTGGCATGATACAATTGCTGTACTTTAAGGAAAAGTTGTTATTAAAACAATGATGCATTTGGATAGTTGCTTTTGAAGGAGATAAGCCTTTATATTTATCATGGAAGGTGTTGGGCTTACCGAAAAGAAATAACTACTCAGATATGAAACTGAAAAATCATTCTCGCATTTGAAACAAATGGAAGTAATAATAAACATGCATGTCTTGCGGAAAACAGAGATAAATAATACAAATGAGTGTAACATAATGTGGAAATATAATGTAAAATGGTCTGTTATCCCTCGCCCGTGCAGCGTCCGATCAGTGCGTGACCGTGCAAGGGGGTTGGTACGACCCCCCCCCCCTTAGCGTTCGCCCCTAATTAAGCTAGAGCTTCGATACAAAAACGAGCGTGTTGCTTGTCACGAGAGAAAGCCATTGATACCCGATGTTAAGGTCCTAGGTCATTAGGTGACCTCTGAGGTCATGTCAATGACCCAAAACTCAACCAAATTGTACATGCTTATAAATTGAATTGAATCGAGCTACAATCGCAAATGAGCATATAATTATGCTAAATGGGTGCCAAATTTGAAATCAGCGTCACAAAAGTCCTAGAAACTGCCAAATTCCAAAAAGGCCATGTCAGGTCATGTCAGGTCATTTGAGGTCAATGACCTCGGTTGACCTGTGGGGACTCATGACCCCAGTGGAACATATAATTATGTAAAATGGATCCCATATTTGAAATCAGCGTCACAAAATGCCCTAGAAACTGCCAGAAGCCAAAAAAAGTAATATGAGGTCATCGGAGGTCAGTGACCTCGGTTGACCTCTGGAAAGGTCAATCGAGGCCACAAACTCAATGGAAACCACAACTGTCACCTGGCAACACCTGTTCATATGCTCCTGAACAACAAACACTATGCAACTGCACAAGATACAAAGATCAATACTACGGCACGCCATTTGCGCCTGACATGATCTTGAAAAACAGGTTAAAGGTCACGGGTCATGTGACCTTCAACTTAAAAAACTCAGAATAGGTGTCAAATTGTTCACAAGTAGGGTACTGAAAGTTTCATCGTAATAGGTTGATATTTACGCGAGTTATTCCCGAAAAACCGAGGGGTTGGCATCCATCCCCTGCACTGGCGAGGGTTATAGCCGCAGGGAAAGATCCAGAAAATATCCCAGAGCGGAGGGAGGGGGGGGAGCTATTACAAATTGGAGGCCCCCTATACCTACCCCAATATTATAAAACTCCCCGGATTTTGGTCACTTTATTTCGAGGGCCGCCATTTTTCTTTTAATCCTGAGATGGACCTCACCTGGGGGCCCCCTGTATCCGAGGTAACTATTAATGAATATACAACCACATGCTTGCAAGTATATACTGTAACGGTACTGGCAACGAAAATGCATGTAACGTCTTACTACCGAGTGGAAGCGCAGCGCCCACTAGGCCTTCCGTCAACTAAGGTGAAATTATATGTAGGTATGAGTGGCCCGACCCGACCGTAACCATAGTATTAGCCATGGCTTATTTCCCTGAAAATTTGCACACACAAATTTTTACGTTTTAAAAGTATCGTATTGAAGTTGCAAAATGCCGCTTGTGTGTCAGCAGGGACGTAGCCAAGGGGTCCCTATGGTCCCTATGGACCTCCGTGGGCCGTTCGGGCCCCTCAGGCCAAACTTCTCTGTTCGCGAACGGCCCGAGGACCCCTCAGACCTTGCAAAGGCCATCTCAGACCAAGCAAGGGCTTCCCCAGATCAGACTACGGCACTCTCAGGCCTGGAAAGGGCCCTCCATACCGGCCCAGGGCCCTCTCAGGCCGACAGAGATCCACTCAGGCCAAAAAAGGACCCCTCAAGCTGGCTGATGGCCCCCTCAAGGTGTCCGAGGGCCCCCTCAAGCTGGCCGAGGGCCTCTTCAAGCTGTCCGAGGACCTCCTGAAGCTGGCCGAGGGCCCGACCCGTCCGAATGTCCGAGGGCCCAAAGCTGGCCGAGCTCAGCCTTAAGCTGGCTGAGGGCCCCTCAAGCTGGCCAAGGGCCTCCTCAGGCCACCAGAGGGCCCCTCAGGCCAAAAGCGAGCCCCTCAGGCCGACAGAGGGCCCATCAGACTGACCAAGGACCCCTCAAGCTGGCCCCGAAGGCTCCCTCAAGCTGGCCCCAATGGTCCCTTCAATCTGGCCGAGGGCCTTCTTATACCAATAGAGGGCCCTCAGGCCGACAAAGGGTCACTCAGTCCGACAGAGGGACCCCTCAAGCCGACAAAGGGTCCCTTCAGGCAGATAGAGAGCCTCCAGGCCGACTGGGGCTTCTCAGGCCGACCGGGGCCCACTCATACCGATAGAGGGCCCCTTAAGCTGATAGAGGGCCCCTGAGGCCAACAGAGGGCCCCTCAGATCAATAGCGTAGTGAAGGGGGTTCCTGTATTCCCTGGGGACCCCCCCCCCCCCCTCTCAGCCAGAAATTCTGATCGGGACCCGAGCGGGCTTAGCTAGGGCTGTGCCCACGCAGGTTTTCTGGGCAGACCCCCATTCAAACTTGGGTTTTGACTGGCGTTTGAAACAAGGACGCCAACCAAAACCCGACCAATAACCGGTCGGGGCCCGCCCAACCCAGAGCTCGGGCTGGCCCAACCTGGCCTCGGGCTGGTCCAACCTGGATTTCAGCGACACACCTACACAGCTCAGCAGAACTCATAAATCCTGCCGCGAACAGTTGCGACTGTCTCAACAATTAATAGGAAATGAAGTAAAACACAAGTATGAAGTTAAATTATGTTCAAATAGTAGCGTAAAGAGATAAACGCACAGGAATGAATGCGCTCGTATAACCTGACTTCACCGCCACTGATCAGGTATGCTGAAGAAAGTGAAGTTGTCAGCTGACTGATTCTGTCGCCCAGCGTTTCGGTTTTACGTTAGTAGCTTCCTAGTTGCACCGACAATAAACAAGAGGAGCTGAGGTGACAAAGCACATTACTTTGACACACGTCGTACATAACAGCGCAAAGAGAAACTCTCAGTGGTAATTCACTGCCACAGAAAGCGAAAATTTCCTTTGGGACGCCGAAATGGTGAGTATTTAGTGCAGATGGGCAGCATCATTCTAATAATTCCCCATGGAGATCGCAGGGATGGTAAAGTTGGGTGATTAAACACGTAGGCAAGGATAAATTGCATGATAGAGTAATTTAACAGGCATATTCCTAAACACGGAATAAAGTGTTAGGGAGATCAACATCATCCCTTTTCCTATGTCCTTCACATTAAGTTATGTGTCTTGTTTACATCATCGGCAGATTTGCCCATTCCATATTTGTTTGCAGTGAGTTGGTGTTACTGGTGTCTGAAAGCAACAAACACAATGTTTACTCTATTGTCTCATTGCCTATTGCGTTTTTTTTTTCGTTTATGTAAACGCGTTTAGCCTATTGTCTCATGTAATGAACAGCTTCTGGGAAATCGAATTCGCGTCTTGCTCACAAAATTTCCCTGTACGCACTTTTCCGGTAGAGTTTCTCCGTGAAAACGATACCGGAGAGGAGTCGGATTTATTTTATTATAAACAAACATTGATATAGAACTATTCAAAAATACGTGCTGCAAACTTTCCAAATTCCACACCCTTGTGAAATAAGAAAACAATGTGCAGATTTCTTTTTTCTAGCCTGGATCAGGCAACATAGCGGTTTTTTGTGTTCAATTAACATTCATCCAGGTCTCTTCTTTCATTACACTTTCTTTCTTATTTAGATCTGGGATGAGATTCAAGAACATTTCAAAACAGAGGAGCAAGACAGGGCAAGAGAAACGGTGGGACATAACACCGTTGGAGAGAACGATATCTCAGTTCTATTCGCTTCCTGGCCGGACTCCTCCCCATATCACGCGATAGTGGCGGCGCAACACGGCACAGTGTTCTGAAATTGGGAAAATTACATGCAGATGGGCATGCATTTACCAAAATAGTTACATCCCAAAATACTTCTTAATTGCAAATAGTTACCTCCCATTCGCCCTCCCCCTTTTTGCCATTCGATTCAGCGTTGTGCAGTATTTAGGTTTCATTATCTCCGTCACCTTTAGGTGATGTTATGACATTTGTTACCCTACGTTTGTTCAGATACCTCCATACCTACCTTTATTTCACGTCGAAACATAGCTGATCAATTGATAGCATTGTTCACCTGCTGGCTGCTGGGGCCCCTTCTGAGCCACTGCACTGGTGAGGAGAGGAGGTAAGAAAGAGGTAACTATCGGCATGTTTCTCGAATGTTTTATATACTCATTCAATAGCGATCAGATTTGCACAAAAACGTGGTACGTGGTATGCAAACATAGTGTTGTAATTGTACAGTCTGTTGAGAAGCTTTGGTATAATTTTTGATGAAAAATACCCATTCCTGTATTTATTTTAGGTGATTTTTTTGCTTGCATCATGCCAACAGGTCCATTTTGACCTGCTTCGTGCACCGTGATACTTATCATGCTGTTATACATTTGTCAGACATTAAATCATATATTTGAAGACTGTAATGGCTTGACAAAACTATTTTGCAAACGACTTGCATTATTTACATGTAATGTTATCATTTACGTGGCTTATTTGGGTTTTACAAGTTTGAAGATTTGTTCTGCAATCTATCGTTATTCTCAGGAGGTAACAAAAATTGTACCGGCATGTTTTTATTATAAGACAATCTGCTTATGTATCACAACAAAAAACAGGTCATTAACCAAAACTTCAATGTTTTTTCTTCTCAAGCCGAAACCACTTTAACCTCGGAAATGTCCAGTGAAATAGTCTTGCAAAAATTATTTAGGTTGAGTTGTTTTCTGAGGAGGTAACAATTTTTGCGGGGATTATTCAACGCGAATAATTTGGCTGCCGCAAGGATGCAGCTAACCTGGCGTTGTTGATACAAAATAAGCTCCGGCGTCTTTGAGGCAGCTTACATGTTACAAACAGGGAACGTATATACTCAAGGCGTATATACTGCAAAGGCTGCCCTAACTTATGCAGAAAGTTATTTGGTGTGGGCATGTTGATGTAGGAGTGGCGGCAGGTAAAGTTGTATTTATATCGTTGTATTTATATGCTGTCCCTTATCTGATTTTTCTTCCCATAATTCAATAAGTTGAGAGAAGCGGAGTACCACTCAGCTTTGGCATACCAGACCAAACATTGCAATGCAATGGGTAAGAGTGCTAGGAATGCCTCTCCAAAGTGATTGCTAGGTACTTATATGCTTATATTGTCATAAATCTACCAATTATGAAATTCCACATGTTAATATGTATGGGTAAAAAAACAGTAAACTCCTCATATTAATTTATTAATGACCAAGACGCGTTTCTATAACTTCTTCAGTTGGTCATTAAAAATAGGACATGAATGACATGTCCTATTTGTCCTACATGTCATATGTCTGAGAAAAATAGGACATGTCCTATTTTTGTCCTATTTTGTCTTATTCCATGTCCTATTTTTAATGACCAACTGAAGAAGTTATAGAAACGCGTCTTGGTCATTAATAAATGAATATGAGGAGTTGACTGTTTTTATATATGTCAATATGAATACTAACAATGTATGGGTAAATCAGGGTATTTGTCAATCATGCTTATAGGGTAAAAGCCTATTCTTCGGACACATCCTAACCTCAGACTTTTCATGCTATTAGACTAGAGTGCAGATAATACAGATGCACAATGTTTTAGTGAGTCTGTATTGCTTACATTCTGGTAGCATGACAAGTCTGAGGTTAGGATATGTCCGGGGTTACATCAGTTGACGGTATTGTCTCAATTATGTTTTTGTTTTGCCCTAATTATTTACTTGATGGGTTATGCTAGAGCACAACCCGCCACTTAACCAATAATGAGTTGAATTATATAAATTCAGTGAAATAATAGTTTTACATTTCAGATTTTTTCTCTCACATGGTAGGCTAACAGTTTAACTATATTTTTTGATGGATATTTAGTAATTCATTAGTCTTTCTCAGATCCCCTCATAGCACATTACTGGACTTTGTGCGGTTGCTATGTATAAATATGGGTATGCTTCTGAATCCTACTTTTTTAATGCAATGCTACCTGAAATGTGTTTAACAACTGTGAGCAAACTTTTTAATTATATAAACTTATGTCCTATTCCTTGCAATCTTGAGTTGAACTGTGAACTGGATCACTATTGACTATGATTGATGAATTGTGTAGATCTTGGTTATATTATGAAATTGGTTTCAAAATAAAAATAAACAATAGTAAACTAGTTTGTATGTGGTTATTCTACCAGTGCAAAATATTGAATTATATCAACTTATGTCATATTCCTTATAATCTTGATGAGGAGTTTGACCCTCCAGATGATCACTTATTTTTTGTAGCTACTGGTGGGTGAGTAAAATTCAGATATATTTTGTTTTTTATTTGTGTTACCTCTTCACATGTTTTTTCGGCAGTTTTGTTACCTCTCTGCATGTATTAAAAAAATAATTTCAGAACACTGACACGGCACGACAGGGCACGAGCGGCCCAGTGCACGGGCGGCACCGCTCTCAGGGAGGGCGACCTTCGTCAGCTGGGCCCGGCGCTGTATAAAGGCTCCGGCTGCTCCGCTGGCCACATCGGTCACTGCCGTCTGCTCTGGAACAACAACACACAACTATCTCTGGAATCATGAAGGTAAGGAGTGCAACGCCACTGGGAGGCAGAGTTAAACGCCGCAGAGAGTGTATATAGCAGCTGGAGCTAGACTCAGACTGCAAAGCATAAATTTAACAAACGAATGGTTATTTTTGTATTTCTGGGTAGCAGGTTAATACTATCACGTTAATGTTTCCTTAAGGATTATACAGTTTTATATTGACAATCATACTTGTTTGACTTGGTTTGACATATAATTCTGGTCTGTTTCTGTCCACAGCTGTTCGTGTTTGCCGCTCTCCTGGCCATGGCCGTTGCCGACTCCAGGCCTGCCTACCAGCCTGCCTACAAGCCCTCCTACGCGCCTGCCTACAAACCTTCCTACGCGCCTGCCTACAAACCCGCCTACCAGCCTGCCCACAAGCCCTCCTACGCGCCTGCCCACAAACCTTCCTACGCACCTACCTACAAGCCCGCCTACCAGCCGGCCTACAAGCCTAAGGGCTACGGCCCCCACGAGGACTACTCGGAGCCGCGCCCCTACCAGTTCGGCTACGCCGTCAACGACCACTACAACGGCGCCGTCTTCTCGCAGAACGAGCAGGCTGACGCCTACGGAAACGTCGAGGGCTACTACTCAGTCAACCTGCCCGACGGCCGCGTCCAGCACGTCAAGTACGTCGCCAACGACTACGGAAACAACGCCGAGGTGACCTACACGGGCGAGGCTCAGCACCCGCAGTACCAGCCCAAGCCGGCCTACCACCAGCCGGCCCGCTCCTACCCGGCGCCGCCCCCGGCCTACAAGCCTGCCTACCCCGCCTACTAAGCCAACCGAACTGAATGTGAATTGTAAATTATTCGTTTTGGCGATGAGCTTTAATTTTGTCAACGACCACTCTGCTTTATGTTTATGTGCCGTCTATTTAAATGAATACAAGTCAAATATGTAACACGCAAATTTGCTTGTTCACAAAACTACATAACAGCGGAACACAAAGGAAGTGCCCTCAAAGATAGTCGAGACTATGGATCTGTAAAACAAAAGGTCCCGGAATGTACAACTAGCTTCAAACTGCAGTACAACATACACCGCCAGCAATGCCTCTCAGGACAAACTTGTCTATGATTTTGATTCAGGGATGGATTCAAGGGGAGGCATCCAAACCAGGGCTCCCAATAAAGACTGAAACCAACAGAAATCTAACACATTTTCTGATGTTAAGGAAAGTCTAAGCAACTTTTACTTAGGCATATGTGTTTTAACTAAGTTATTAATGCACAAACAAGCGAAATTCGGCGAGTGTTGGCACTGTGTCGGACTTCTTGGAATTCCCCCCCCCCCCTTCGCCCAACTTTTTTTTCCGTTCTGAATTCACCAGTGTTTTGATTCATTTATCATTCATATTTCATTCATGTTACTGCGGCGTGAATGAATGACTGAATGAATGACTGAATGAATGAACACAGTTGATGGCGCAGCCACCACTCCAGTCGTTTAATCATGGATTGCATCTGATTGCATCGAATTGCATGGCTACTTCAGGCATGCAATTTTGATGTAACCTAGAAAAGTACGGATATTTTTTAATGACGGATGTTTGGCATGATACAATTGCTGTACTTTAAGGAAAAGTTGCTATTAAACCAATGATGCATTTAGATAGTTGCTTTTGAAGGGGATAAGCCTTTATATTTATCATGGAAGGTTTTGGGCTTACCGAAAAGAAATAACTACTCAGATATGAAACTGAAAAATCATTCTCGCATTTGAAACAAATGGAAGTAATAATAAACATGCATGTTTTGCGGAAAACAGAGATAAATAATACAAATGAGTGCTAACATAATGTGGAAATATAATGTAAAATGGTATGTTATCCCTCGCCCGTGCAGCGTCCGATCAGTGCGTGACCGTGCAAGGGGGGTTGGTACGACCCCCCCCCCCCTTAGCGTTTCGCCCCTAATTAAGCTAGAGCTTCGATACAAAAACGAGCGTGTTGCTTGTTACGAGAGAAAGCCATTGATACCCGATGTTAAGGTCCTAGGTCATTAGGTGACCTCTGAGGTCATGTCAATGACCCAAAACTCAACCAAATTGTACATGCTTATAAATTGAATTGAATCGAGCTACAATCGCAAATGAGCATATAATTATGCTAAATGGGTGCCAAATTTGAAATCAGCGTCACAAAAGTCCTAGAAACTGCCAAATTCCAAAAAGGCCATGTCAGGTCATGTCAGGTCATTTGAGGTCAATGACCTCGGTTGACCTGTGGGGACTCATGACCCCAGTGGAACATATAATTATGTAAAATGGATCCCATATTTGAAATCAGCGTCACAAAATGCCCTAGAAACTGCCAGAAGCCAAAAAAGTAATATGAGGTCATCGGAGGTCAGTGACCTCGGTTGACCTCTGGAAAGGTCAATCGAGGCCACAAACTCAACTCCTGGGGACCCCCCCCCCCCCTCTCAGCCAGAAATTCTGATCGGGACCCGAGCGGGCTTAACTAGGGCTGTGCCCACGCAGGTTTTCTGGGCAGACCCCCATTCAAACTTGGGTTTTGACTGGCGTTTGAAACAAGGACGCCAACCAAAACCCGACCAATAACCGGTCGGGGCCCGCCCAACCCAGAGTTCGGGCTGGCCCAACCTGGCCTCGGGCTGGTCCAACCTGGATTTCAGCGACACACCTACACAGCTCAGCAGAACTCATAAATCCTGCCGCGAACAGTTGCGACTGTCTCAACAATTAATAGGAAATGAAGTAAAACACAAGTATGAAGTTAAATTATGTTCAAATAGTAGCGTAAAGAGATGAACGCACAGGAATGAATGCGCTCGTATAACCTAACTTCACTGCCACTGATCAGGTATGCTGAAGATAGTGAAGATTTCAGCTGACTGATTCTGTCGCCCAGCGTTTCGGTTTTACGTTAGTAGCTTCCTAGTTGCACCGACAATAAACAAGAGGAGCTGAGGTGACAAAGCACATTACTTTGACACACGTCGTACATAACAGCGCAAAGAGAAACTCTCAGTGGTAATTAACTGCCACAGAAAGCGAAAATTTCCTTTGGGACGCGGAAATGGTGAGTATTTAGTGCAGATGGGCAGCATCATTTTAATAATTCCCCATGGGGATCGCAGGGATGGTAAAGTTGGGTGATTAAACAAGTAGGCAAGGATAAATTGCATGATAGAGTAATTTAACAGGCATATTCCTAACAGACTTGTCAATGATTCAATGTGAATCGACTACTTTTGATTGAATCATTCTTATTTCAAATGAATGATTCATGAATCGATTCACCTCATGCGCAAACCTGTTGTGAGTCACTGATTGAATCATTCATACAGAGAAAATAGGCTGATTGAATCATTCATTGCTCAAAGAATCATTCTTTTTTGGTCGAACAGCATAAACTGTCCACAAAATATGCCAGCGGCCCAGCATTCATCTGTGGACAAACTGCCCTGTGGACAAACCAGGCACTTGATGGCCAATTATATGAGTTCTGTGTCCTGCGCTGTAGCCTGTAATTCATCTATGCGTAAAGAAAGCGAGGCTTTGTGTCCAACTCCAGTGGGCACAAAGCCACTGTTCAATCAGCCCCAACTAGGTGAATACCTTGGAACTGGTAGGGTTAGGGGTAGGTACCTAAATACTTAGAAAAGGTAACTAACTCATACTTTGGTTCATAAACCACACAGTACACGCACACCTTTTTTGACACGAAAAATTAGCAAAAGGTACCCACCTTTCCTAATTTCTAGGCTATACCATATCAAAAACTAATCATAAACAAACATTTGCATGACCTCCGCATGTCCCAAATATCACTGTCGCATCGGCGCCGCTTTATTCCACATCATGCTTTATAAAAAATAATACCTAATGAAAAATCAAAATAAATGTTCTATTCGCTTAAAAAAGTGAAACGTAAAGTCATTCATGCTTTTGGAACTTGGAATTTGCAATTATAGTAAATATTATAAATATCATTTTATAATCAAAATAAACAACACGCGTGTCCAATTGGCTCACATTCACATTCACATTCGGAAACATTCGCGGACTATTTGGATTGGCTTCAAAATTGGTACACAGATAGATCACGATCTAGTGATCATTTTGGTAAAATCTTAGAGTCGCACATTCAAAATCAAAGGATTTAGTCATATGTTTAAGGTCAAACAGCAGACTATTCTGATGTGCATGAAAATGGGCACACAGGTAGAGCATGACTTCCCTATCACGCTCATAAAATTTTAGAGTCGCACATTCAAAATCAAAGGAGTTAGACAAAAGAGTCGACACTTCCCTTTAATGTTGAGTGATTGAATCAAGATTGAATCATTCATTATGGTAATGTTGAGTGATTGAATCATGATTGAATCATTCATTATGGTAATGTTGAGTGATTGAATCATGATTGAATCATTCATTATGGTAATGTTGAGTGATTGAATCATGATTGAATCATTCATTATGGTCCGTGAATCACTGTGAATCGATTCATGACAAATATGAATCATTGACAAGTCTGATTCCTAAACACGGAATTAAGTGTTAGGGAGATCAACATCATCCCTTTTCCTATGTCCTTCACATTAAGTTATGTGTCTTGTTTACATCATCGGCAGATTTGCCCATTCCATATTTGTTTGCAGTGAGTTGGTGTTACTGGTGTCTGAAAGCAACAAACACAATGTTTACTTTATTGTCTCATTGCCTATTGCGTTTTTTTTTCGTTTATGTAAACGCGTTTAGCCTATTGTCTCATGTAATGAACAGCTTCTGGGAAATCGAATTCGCGTCTTGCTCACAAAATTTCCCTGTACGCACTTTTCCGGTACAGTTTCTCCGTGAAAACGATACCGGAGAGGGAGTCGGATTTATTTTATTATAAAAAAACATTGATATAGAACTATTCAAAAATACGTTCTGCAAACTTTCCAAATTCCACACCTTGCGAAATAAGAAAACAATGTGCAGATTCCTTTTTTCTAGCCTGGATTAGGGAACATTGCGTTTTTTGTTGTTATTCAATCAACATTCATCCAGGTCTCTTCTTTCGTTATCAACATTCATCCAGGTCTCTTCTTCCGTTGCACTTTCTTATTTAGATCTGGGATGGGATTCAAGAACATTTCAAACCAGAGGAGCAAGGCAGGGCAAGAGAAACGGTGGGACATGACACCGTCGGAGAGAACGATATCTCAGTTCTATTCGCTTCCTGGCCGGACTCCTCCCCATATCACGCGATAGTGGCGGCGCAACACGGCACAGTGTTCTGAAATTGGGAAAATTACATGCAGATGGGCATGCATTTACCAAAATAGTTACCTCCCAAAATATTATTAATTGAAAATAGTTACCTCCCATTCGCCCCCCCCCCCTTTTTGCCATTCGATTCAGCGTTGTGCAGTATTTGGGTTTCATTATCTGCGTCACCCTTAGGTGATGTTATGACATTTTTTACCTTACGTTTATTCAGATACCTCCATACCTACCTATATTTCACGTCGAAACATAGTTGATCAATTGATAGCTTTGTTCACCTGCTGGCTGCTGGGGCCCCTTCTGAGTCACTGCATTGGTGAGGAGAGGAGGTAAGAAAGAGATAACCATCGGCATGTTTCTCGAATGTTTTATATACTCATTCAATAGCGATCAGATTTGCAAAAAAACGTGGTACGTGGTATGCAAACATGGTGTTGTAATTGTATAGTCTGTTGAGAAGCTTTGGTATAATTTTTGATGATAAATATCCATTCCTGTATTGTAGGTGATTTTTGTCCGTGCATCATGTCAACAGGTCCATTTTGACCTGCTTCGTGCACCGTGATACTTAGCATGCTGTTATACATTTTTCAGACATTAAATTATAAATTTGAAGACTGTAATGGCTTGCCAAAACTATTTCCAATGATGATTAACCAATGATGCATTTGGACAGTTGCTTTTGAAGGAGGTAAGCCTTTATATTTATCATGGAAGGTTTTGGGCTTACCGAAAAGAAATAACTACTCAGAAATGAAACTGAAAAATCATTCTCGCATTTGAAACAAATGGAAGTAATAATAAACATACATGTTTTGCGGAAAACAGAGATAAATAATACAAATGAGTGCTAACATAATGTGGAAATATAATGTAAAATGGTATGTTATCCCTCGCCCGTGCAGCGTCCGATCAGTGCGTGACCATGCAAGGGGGGTGGTACGACCCCACCCCCCCCTTAGCGTTTCGCCCCTAATTAAGCTAGAGCTTCGATACAAAAACGAGCGTGTTGCTTGTCACGAGAGAAAGCCATTGATACCCGATGTTAAGGTCCTAGGTCATTAGGTGACCTCTGAGGTCATGTCAATGACCCAAAACTCAACCAAATTGTACATGCTTATAAATTGAATTTAATCGAGCTAGAATCGCGAATGAGCATATAATTATGCTAAATGGGTGCCAAATTTGAAATCAGCGTCACAAAAAGTCCTAGGAAACTGCCAAATTCCAAAAAGGTCATGTCAGGTCATGTCAGGTCATTTGAGGTCAGTGACCTCGGTTGACCTGTGGGGGCTCATGACCCCAGCGGAACATATAATTATGTAAAATGGATCCCATATTTGAAATCAGCGTCACAAAATGCCCTAGAAACTGCCAGAAGCCAAAAAAAGTAATATGAGGTCATCGGAGGTCGCAAACTCAATGGAAACTACAACTGTCACCTGGAAACACCTGTGCATATGCTCATGAACAACAAACACTATGCAACTGCACAAGATACAAGGATCAATACTACGTGACGCCATTTGCGCCTGACATGACCTTTAAAAACAGGTCAAAGGTCACGGGTCATGTGACCTACAACTTTAAAAAATCAGAATATGTGTCAAATTGTTCACAAGTAGGGTACTGAAAGTTTCATCGCAATAGGTTGATATTTACGCGAGTTATCCCCGAAAACCCGAGGGGGTGGCATCCACCCCCTGCTCTGGCGAGGGTTATAGCCGCAGGGGAAGATCCAGAAAATCTCCAAGAGCGAGGGGGGCTATTACAAATCGGAGGCCCCCGATACCTACCCCAAAATTATAAAACTCCACGGATTTTGGTCACTTTATTTCGAGGGCCACCATTTTTCTTTTTATCCTGAGATGGACCTCACCTGGGGGGCCCTGTATCCGAGGCAACTATTAATGAATATGCAACCACATGCTTGTAAGTATATACTTTAACGGTACTGGCAACGAAAATGCATGTAACGTCTTATTACCGAGTGGAAGCGTAGCGCCCACAAGGCCTTCCGTCAACAAAGGGGAAAATCTATGTAGGTATGAGTGGCCCGACCCGACCGTAACCATAGTATTAGCAATGGCTTATTTCCCTGAAAATTTGCACACACAAATGTTTACGTCTGAAAAATATCGTATTGAAGTTGTAAAATGCTGCTTGTGTGTCAGCAGGGACGGAGCCAAGGGGTCACTATTGTCCCTATGGACCCCCGTGGGCCGTTCGGGCCCCTCAGGCCAAACTTCTCTGTTCGCGAACGGCCCGAGGACCCCTCAGACCTTGCAAAGGCCATCTTAGATCAAGCAAGGGCTTCCCCAGATCAGACTACGGCACTCTCAGGCCTGGAAAGGGCCCTCCATACCGGCCCAGGGCCCTCTCAGGCCGACAGAGATCCACTCAGGCCAAAAAAAAGACCCTTCAAGCTGGATGATGCCCCCCTCAAGGTGTCTGAGGGCCCCCTCAAGCTGGCCGAGGGCCCCTTCAAGCTGTCCGAGGACCTCCTGAAGCTGGCCGAGAGCCTGACCCGTCCGAATGTCCGAGAGCCCGAAGCTGGCCGAGCTCAGCCTTAAGCTGGCTGAGGGCCCTTCAAGCTGGCCGAGGGCCTCCTCAGGCCGTCAGAGGGCCCCTCAGGCCAAAAGCGGGCCCCTCAGCCCGACAGAGGGCCCATCAGACTGACCAAGGGCCCCAAGCTGGCCCCGAAGGCTCCCTCAAGCTGGCCCCAATGGTCCCTTCAATCTGGCCGAGAGCCTTCTTATACCAATAGAGGGCCCTCAGGCCGACAAGGGGTCACTCAGTCCGACAGAGGGACCCCTCAAGCCGACAAAGGGTCCCTTCAGGCCGATAGAGGGCCTCCAGGCCGACTGGGGCTCCTCAGGCCGACCGGGGCCCCCTCATACCGATAGAGGGCCCCTTAGGCTGATAGAGGGCCCCTGAGGCCAACAGAGGGCCCCTCAGATCAATAGCGTAGTGAAGGGGGTTCCTGTGTTCCCTGGGGACCCCCCCCCCCCTCTCAGCCAGAAATTCTGATCGGGACCCGAGCGGGCTTAGCTAGGGCTGTGCCCACGCAGGTTTTCTGGGCAGACCCCCATTCAAACTTGGGTTTTGACTGGCGTTTGAAACAAGGACCCCAACCAAAACCCGACCAATAACCGGTCGGGGCCCGCCCAACCCAGAGCTCGGGCTGGCCCAACCTGGCCTCGGGCTGGTCCAACCTGGATTTCAGCGACACACCTACACAGCTCAGCAGAACTCATAAATCCTGCCGCGAACAGTTGCGACTGTCTCAACAATGAATAGGAAATGAAGTAAAACACAAGTATGAAGTTAAATTATGTTCAAATAGTAGCGTGAAGAGATGAACGCACAGGAATGAATGCGCTCGTATAACCTGACTTCACCGCCACTGATCAGGTATGCTGAAGAAAGTGAAGTTGTCAGCTGACTGATTCTGTCGCCCAGCGTTTCGGTTTTACGTTAGTAGCTTCCTAGTTGCACCGACAATAAACAAGAGGAGCTGAGGTGACAAAGCACATTACTTTGACACACGTCGTACATAACAGCGCAAAGAGAAACTCTCAGTGGTAATTAACTGCCACAGAAAGCGAAAATTTCCTTTGGGACGCGGAAATGGTGAGTATTTAGTGCAGATGGGCAGCATCATTCTAATAATTTATCATGGGGATCGCAGGGATGGTAAAGTTGGGTGATTAAACAAGTAGGCAAGGATAAATTGCATGATACAGTAATTTAACAGGCATATTCCTAAACACGGAATTAAGTGTTAAGGAGATCAACATCATCCCTTTTCCTATGTCCTTCACATTAAGTTATGTGTCTTGTTTACATCATCGGCAGATTTGCCCATTCCATATTTGTTTGCAGTGAGTTGGTGTTACTGGTGTCTGAAAGCAACAAACACAATGTTTACTCTATTGTCTCGTTGCCTATTGCGTTTATTTGCGTTTATGTAAACGCGTTTAGCCTATTGTCTCATGTAATGAACAGTTTCTGAGAAATCGAATTCGCGTCTTGCTCACAAAATTTCCCTGTACGCACTTTTCCGGCACAGTTTTTCCGTGAAAACGATACCGGAAAGGGAGTCGGATTTATTTTATTATAAAAAAACATTGATATAGAACTATTCAAAAATACGTTCTGCAAACTTTCCAAATTCCTCACCCATGCGAAATAAAAAAACAATGTGCACATTCCTTTTTCTAGCCTGGATCAGGGAACATAGCGTGTTTTTTTTGTTCAATCAACATTCATCCAGGTCTCTTCTTTCGTTGCACTTTCTTTCTTATTTAGATCTGGGATGGGGTTCAAGAACATTTCAAACCAGAGGAGCAAGGCAGGGCAAGAGAAACGGTGGGACATGACACCGTCGGAGAGAACGATATCTCAGTTCTATTCGCTTCCTGGCCGGACTCCTCCCCATATCACGCAATAGTGGCGGCGCAACACGGCACAGTGTTCTGAAAATTGGGAAAATTACATGTAGATGGGCATGCATTTACCAAAATAGTTACCTCCAAAAATACTTCTTAATTGCAAATAGTTACCTCCCATTCGCCCCCCCCCCCCCCCCCTTTGCCATTCGATTCAGCGTTGTGGAGTATTTGGGTTTCATTATCTGCGTCACCTTTAGGTGATGTTATGACATTTGTTACCTTACGTTTGTTCAGATACCTCCATACCTACCTATATTTCACGTCGAAACATAGTTGATCAATTGATAGCTTTGTTCACCTGCTGGCTGCTGGGGCCCCTTCTGAGCCACTGCACTGGTGAGGAGAGGAGGTAAGAAAGAGGTAACTATCGGCATGTTTCTCGAATGTTTTATATACTCATTCAATAGCGATCAGATTTGCACAAAAACGTGGTACGTGGTATGCAAACATAGTGTTGTAATTGTATAGTCTGTTTAGAAGCTTTGGTATCATTTTTGATGAAAAATATCCATTCCTGTATTTTAGGTGACTTTTTTTCCTTGCATCATGTCAACAGGTCCATTTTGACCTGCTTCATGCACCGTGATACTTATCATGCTGTTATACATTTGTCAGACATTAAATCATATATTTGAAGACTGTGATGGCTTGAAAAAACTATTTTGCAAACGACTTGCATTATTTACATGTAATGTTATCATTTACGTGGCTTATTTTGGTTTTTACAAGTTTGAAGATTTGTTCTCCAATCTATCGTTATTCTCAGGAGGTAACAAAAATTGTACCGGTATGTTTTTATTATAAGACAATCTGCTTATGTATCACAACAAAAAACAGGTCATTAACCAAAACTTCAATGTTTTTTCTTCTCAAGCCGAAACCACTTTAACCTCGGAAATGTCCAGTGAATAGTCTTGAAAAATAATTTAGGTTGAGTTGTTTTCTGAGGAGGTAACAATTGTTGCGGGGATTATTCAACGCGAATAATTTGGCTGCCGCAAGGATGCAGCTAACCTGGCGCATTTGATACAAAATAAGCTCCGGCGTCTTTGAGGCAGCTTACATGTTACAAACAGGGAACGTATATACTCAAGGCGTATATACTGCAAAGGCTGCCCTAAGTTATGCAGAAAGTTATTTGGTGTGGGCATGTTGATGTAGGAGTGGCGGCAGGTAAAGTATACCCTCGTTGTATTTATATGCTGTCCCGTATCTTATTTGTCTTCCCATAATTCAATAAGTTGAGAGAAGCGGAGTACCACTCAGCTTTAGCATACCAGACCAAACATTGCAATGCAATGGGTAAGAGTGCTAGGAATGTCTCTCCAAAGTGATTGCTAGGTACTTATATACTTATATTGTCATAAATCTACCAATTATGAAATTCCACATGTTAATATGTATGGGTAAAAAAACAGTCGACTCCTCATATTAATTTATTAATGACCAAGACGCCTTTCTATAACTTCTTCAGTTGGTCATTAAAAATAGGACATGAATGACATGTCCTATTTGTCCTACATGTCATATGTCTGAGAAAAATAGGACATGTCCTATTTTTGTCCTATTTTGTCTTATTCCATGTCCTATTTTTAATGACCAACTGAAGAAGTTATAGAAACGCGTCTTGGTCATTAATAAATGAATATGAGGAGTTGACTGTTTTTATATATGTCAATATGAATATTAACAATGTATGGGTAAATCAGGGTATTTGTCAATCATGCTTATAGGGTAAAAGCCTATTCTTCGGACACATCCTAACCTCAGACTTTTCATGCTATTAGACTAGAGTGCAGATAATACCGATGCACAATGTTTTAGTGAGTCTGTATTGCTTACATTCTGGTAGCATGACAAGTCTGAGGTTAGGATATGTCCGGGGTTACATCAGTTGACGGTATTGTCTCAATTATGTTTTTGTTTTGCCCTAATTATTTACTTGATGGGTTATGCTAGAGCACAACCCGCCACTTAACCAATAATGAGTTGAATTATATAAATTCAGTGAAATAATAGTTTTACATTTCAGATTTTTTCTCTCACATGGTAGGCTAACAGTTTAACTATATTTTTTGATGGATATTTAGTAATTCATTAGTCTTTCTCAGATCCCCTCATAGCACATCACTGGACTTTGTGCGGTTGCTATGTATAAATATGGGTATGCTTCTGTATCCTACTTTTTTAATGCAATGCTACCTGAAATGTGTTTAACAACTGTGAGCAAACTTTTTAATTATATAAACTTATGTCCTATTCCTTGCAATCTTGAGTTGAACTGTGAACTGGATCACTATTGACTATGATTGATGAATTGTGTAGATCTTGGTGATATTATGAAATTGGTTTCAAAATAAAAATAAACAATAGTAAACTAGTTTGTATGTGGTTATTCTACCAGTGCAAAATATTGAATTATATCAACTTATGTCATATTCCTTATAATCTTGATGAGGAGTTTGACCCTCCAGATGATCACTTATTTTTTGTAGCTACTGGTGGGTGAGTAAAATTCAGATATATTTTGTTTTTTATTTGTGTTACCTCTTCACATGTTTTTTCGGCAGTTTTGTTACCTCTCTGCATGTATTAAAAAAATAATTTCAGAACACTGACACGGCACGACAGGGCACGAGCGGCCCAGTGCACGGGCGGCACCGCTCTCAGGGAGGACGACCTTCGTCAGCTGGGCCCGGCGCTGTATAAAGGCTCCGGCTGCTCCGCTGGCCACATCGGTCACTGCCGTCTGCTCTGGAACAACAACACACAACTATCTCTGGAGTCATGAAGGTAAGGAGTGCAACGCCACTGGGAGGCAGAGTTAAACGCCGCAGAGAGTTTATATAGCAGCTGGAGCTAGACTCAGACTGCAAAGCATAAATTTAACAAACGAATGGTTATTTGTGTATTTCTGGGTAGCAGGTTAATACTATCACGTTAATGTTTCCTTAAGGATTATACAGTTTTATATTGACAATCATACTTGTTTGACTTGGTTTGACATATAATTCTGGTCTGTTTCTGTCCACAGCTGTTCGTGTTTGCCGCTCTCCTGGCCATGGCCGTTGCCGACTCCAGGCCTGCCTACCAGCCTGCCTACAAGCCCTCCTACGCGCCTGCCTACAAACCTTCCTACGCGCCTGCCTACAAACCCGCCTACCAGCCTGCCCACAAGCCCTCCTACGCGCCTGCCCACAAACCTTCCTACGCGCCTACCTACAAGCCGGCCTACCAGCCGGCCTACAAGCCTAAGGGCTACGGCCCCCACGAGGACTACTCGGAGCCGCGCCCCTACCAGTTCGGCTACGCCGTCAACGACCACTACAACGGCGCCGTCTTCTCGCAGAACGAGCAGGCTGACGCCTACGGAAACGTCGAGGGCTACTACTCAGTCAACCTGCCCGACGGCCGCGTCCAGCACGTCAAGTACGTCGCCAACGACTACGGAAACAACGCCGAGGTTACCTACACGGGCGAGGCTCAGCACCCGCAGTACCAGCCCAAGCCGGCCTACCACCAGCCGGCCCGCTCCTACCCGGCGCCGCCCCCGGCCTACAAGCCTGCCTACCCCGCCTACTAAGCCAACTGAACTGAATGTGAATAGTAAATTATTCGTTTTGGCGATGAGCTTTAATTTTGTCAACGACCACTCTGCTTTGTGTTTATGTGCCGTCTATTTAAATGAATACAAGTCAAATATGTAACACGCAAATTTGTTTGTTAACAAGACTACATAACAACGGAACACAAAGGAAGTGCCCTCAAAGATAGTCGAGACTATGGATCTGCAAAACAAAAGGTCCCGGAATGTACAACTAACTTCAAACTGCAGTACAACATACACCGCCAGCAATGCCTCTCAGGACAAACTTGTCTATGATTTTGATTCAGGGACGGATTCAAGGGGAGGCATCCAAACCAGGGCTCCCAATAAAGACTGAAACCAACAGAAATCTAACACATTTTCTGATGTTAAGGAAAGTCTAAGCAACTTTTACTTAGGCATATGTGTTTTAACTAAGTTATTAATGCACAAACAAGCGAAATTCGGCGAGTGTTGGCACTGTGTCGGACTTCTTGGAATTCCCCCCCCCCCCCTTCGCCCAACTTTTTTTCCGTTCTGAATTCGCCAGTGTTTTGATTCATTTATCATTCATATTTCATTCATGTTACTGCTGCGTGAATGAATGACTGAATGAATGACTGAATGAATGAACACAGTTGATGGCGCAGCTACCACTCCAGTCGCTTAATCATGGATTACATCTGATTGCATCGAATTGCATGGCTACTTCAGGCATGCAATTTTGTTGTAACCTAAAAATGTGCGTACTTTTTTAATAACTGATGTTTGGCATGATACAATTGCTGTACTTTAAGGAAAAGTTGTTATTAACACAATGATGCATTTGGATAGTTGCTTTTGAAGGAGATAAGCCTTTATATTTATCATGGAAGGTTTTGGGCTTACCGAAAATAAATAACTACTCAGATATGAAACTGAAAAATCATTCTCGCATTTGAAACAAATGGAAGTAATAATAAACATACATGTTTTGCGGAAAACAGAGATAAATAATAAAAATGAGTGCTAACATAACGTGGAAATATAATGTAAAATGGTCTGTTACGGCTCTCCATAAAAAGGGTGAAACTACGGACCCCAACAACTATCGCCCGATTTCTGTTCTCCCTGTTGTGGCGAAGTTGTGTGAGCGTGTGGTCTGCACCCAATTGATGGATTACCTGACGACCCACCATATACTGTGTCCTCAGCAGTACGGTTTCCGGCCGGGACTGTCCACAGAGGCGGCCCTGCTCGACACTGTCACGTATGCAACAGACAACATTGATAAAGGCATGATGACTTCACTCGTCACAACTGACACGTCTAAGGCCTTTGACAGTGTCGAGCATGGTCGTCTCCTGGACAAGCTAGAGTGGTATGGTGTCCAGCGTGAATGGTTCGCGGCCTGGCTGCGGGGTCGTACCCAGACTGTGCGGGGTGGCTGTAGTGGTGCCCTGGAGGTGACGCACGGGGTGGTCCAGGGGTCCATTTTAGGGCCTGTACTGTTTTTACTCTTCACCAACGATTTGCCGCAGCATCTTCCATTCGGGAGGATCGTGATGTATGCTGACGATGCCCAGTTCATTGACGCTGACTTCCCATCAAATGTTCATGATCTGAAAAATCGTGTTGAAAGCTCTCTTGACATAGCATTGAAGTGGTTCACACAGAACCGTCTAAAAATTAATCCGGCAAAAACAAAGATGCTCCTCCTGAGATCTCGCCGTCAAAAAGTCATCTCAGACTTCTCTGTTCATTTTGGTAATGATGAAATTTTGCCCTCACAAAGCGTCAAGGTGCTTGGTGTCGTCATCGACTCACATCTGACATGGAACTATCACATTACGTCTGTTGTGCAGCGCTGCTACTGTGTACTGGTGGGTCTGGCGCGAATCAGACATAAGCTCCCAAAATGCATCAGACAGCTGTTGATAGAGGCACTCGTCTTCCCCCACATACGTTATTGTATAACGGTGTGGGGAAACTGTTCCGCAGCACAGAAGCTGCGTGTACAAAAGGGAATCAACTTCGGTGTCCGCATCGTGACCGGACTTGGCAGGCGTGACCATGTCAGTCCGTCATTGCGTGAACTGGGGTGGCCCAATGTTGATGAAATGATCACCGAACGCGATATTGCCACAATGCGCCACCTCACAACATCCACCAGTGCCTCCGAACTATTGCGACAGCGATTGTTGCGGCGCGCCGATGTATCCGCTCGCCGCACGCGCGGCACTGAAGCCGGCCACTTCGAGCTGCCCCGCGTGCGGACAGAATTCGCCCGGCGCAGCTTTGTGTACCGAGCCACGAGCGCCTGGAACGACCTTACGCTGGAGGCTAGGCGATAGTCAATCGTGAATTTTACCGTAGATTGCGATCGGTGTCTGCGGCTGGGAGCGGCCTATGTTGCCACCTGCCACTCTTTTTGCCGCGTGTTCTGTTTTACCGTGTGTATTTTTCATCACTGTATGTTTTACTGTTTTTATCCTATTGTGTATTATTAATGTAATGACGTGGATTCCACAAAAGCCATATTATGGAGGTTCCGAAATACATATCTGTATCTGTATCTGTATCTGTTATCCCTCGCCCGTGCAGCGTCCGATCAGTGCGTGACCGTGCAAGGGGGATTGGTACGACACCTCCTCCTTAGCGTTTCGCGCCTAATTGAGCTAGAGCTTCGATTAAACAACTAGCGTGTTGCTTGTCACGAGAGGAAGCCATTGATACTCAATTTGAAGGTCCTAAATTATTAGGTGACCTCTGAGGTCATGGCAACGACCCAAAACTCAACCAAATTGTACATGCTTATAAATTGAATTTAATCGAGCTAGAATCGCAAATGAGCATATAATCATGCTAAATGGGTGCCAAATTTGAATTCAGCGTCACAAAAAGTCCTAGGAAACTGCCAAATTCCAAAAAGGTCATGTCAGGTCATGTCAGGTCATTTGACGTCAGTGACCTCGGTTGACCTGTGGGGGCTCATGACCCCAGTGGAACATATAATTATGTAAAATGGATCCCATATTTGAAATCAGCGTCACAAAATGCCCTAGAAACTGCCAGAAGCCAAAAAAAAGTAATATGAGGTCATCGGAGGTCGCAAACTCAATGGAAACTACAACTGTCACCTGGAAACACCTGTGCATATGCTCATGAACAACAAACACTATGCAACTGCACAAGATACAAGGATCAATACTACGGGACGCCATTTGCGCCTGGCATGACCTTTAAAAACAGGTCAAAGGTCACGGGTCATGTGACCTACAACTTAAAAAAATCAGAATATGTGTAAAATTGTTCACAAGTAGGGTACTGAAAGTTTCATCGCAATAGGTTGATATTTACGCGAGTTATCCCCGAAAACCCGAGGGGGTGGCATCCACCCCCTGCTCTGGCGAGGGTTATAGCCGCAGGGGAAGATCAAGAAAATCTCCAAGAGCGAGGGGGGCTATTACAAATCGGAGGCCCCCGATACCTACCCCAAAATTATAAAACTCCACGGATTTTGGCCACTTTATTTCGAGGGCCACCATTTTTATTTTTATCCTGAGATGGACCTCACCTGGGGGGCCCCCTGTATCCGAGGTAACTATTAATGAATATGCAACCACATGCTTGTAAGTATATACTTTAACGGTACTGGCAACGAAAATGCTTGTAACGTCTTATTACCGAGTGGAAGCGTAGCGCCCACAAGGCCTTCCGTCAACTAAGGGGAAAATCTATGTAGGTATGAGTGGCCCGACCCGACCGTAACCATAGTATTAGCAATGGCTTATTTCCCTGAAAATTTGCACACACAAATGTTTACGTCTGAAAAATATCGTATTGAAGTTGTAAAATGCTGCTTGTGTGTCAGCAGGGACGGAGCCAAGGGGTCACTATTGTCCCTATGGACCCCCGTGGGCCGTTCGGGCCCCTCAGGCCAAACTTCTCTGTTCGCGAACGGCCCGAGGACCCCTCAGACCTTGCAAAGGCCATCTTAGACCAAGCAAGGGCTTCCCCAGATCAGACTACGGCACTCTCAGGCCTGGAAAGGGCCCTCCATACCGGCCCAGGGCCCTCTCAGGCCGACAGAGATCTTCTCAGGCCAAACAAAACCTTCAAGCTAGATGATGGCCCCTCAAGGTGTCTGAGGGCCCCCTCAAGCTGGCCGAGGGCCCCTTCAAGCTGTCCGAGGACCTCCTGAAGCTGGCCGAGAGCCTGACCCGTCCGAATGTCCGAGGGCCCGAAGCTGGCCGAGCTCAACCTTAAGCTGGCTGAGGGCCCCTCAAGCTGGCCGAGGGCCTCCTCAGGCCGTCAGAGCGCCCCTCAGGCCAAAAGCGGGCCCCTCAGCCCGACAGAGGGCCCATCAGACTGACCAAGGGCCCCAAGCTGGCCCCGAAGGCTCCCTCAAGCTGGCCCCAATGGTCCCTTCAATCTGGCCGAGAGCCTTCTTATACCAATAGAGGGCCCTCAGGCCGGCAAAGGGTCACTCAGTCCGACAGAGGGACCCCTCAAGCCGACAAAGGGTCCTTTCAGGCCGAAAGAGGGCCTCCAGGCCGACTGGGGCTCTTCAGGCCGACCGGGGCCTCCTCATACCGATAGAGGGCCCCTTCGGCTGATAGAGGGCCCCTGAGGCCAACAGAGGGCCCCTCAGATCAATAGCGTAGTGAAGGGGGTTCTGGTATTCCCTGCCCCCCCCCCCCTCTCAGCCAGAAATTCTGATCGGGACCCGAGCGGGCTTAGCTAGGGCTGTGCCCACGCAGGTTTTCTGGGCAGACCCCCATTCAAACTTGGGTTTTGACTGGCGTTTGAAACAGGGACGCCAACCAAAACCCGACCAATAACCGGTCGGGGCCCGCCCAACCCAGAGCTCGGGCTGGCCCAACCTGGCCTCGGGCTGGTCCAACCTGGATTTCAGCGACACACCTACACAGCTCAGCAGAACTCATAAATCCTGCCGCGAACAGTTGCGACTGTCTCAACAATTAATAGGAAATGAAGTAAAACACAAGTATGAAGTTAAATTATGTTCAAATAGTAGCGTAAAGAGATGAACGCACAGGAATGAATGCGCTCGTATAACCTGACTTCACCGCCACTGATCAGGTATGCTGAAGAAAGTGAAGTTGTCAGCTGACTGATTCTGTCGCCCAGCGTTTCGGTTTTACGTTAGTAGCTTCCTAGTTGCACCGACAATAAACAAGAGGAGCTGAGGTGACAAAGCACATTACTTTGACACACGTCGTACATAACAGCGCAAAGAGAAACTCTCAGTGGTACTTAACTGAAACAGAAAGCGAAAATTTCCTTTGAGACGCCGAAATGGTTACTATTTAGTGCAGATGGGCAGCATCATTCTAATAATTTCCCATGGGGATCACAGGGATGGTAAAGTTGGGTGATTAAACAAGTAGGCAAGGATAAATTGCATGATAGAGTAATTTAACCGGCATATTCCTAAACACGGAATAAAGTGTTAGGGAGATCAACATCATCCCTTTTCCTATGTCCTTCACATTAAGTTATGTGTCTTGTTTACATCATCGGCAGATTTGCCCATTCCATATTTGTTTGCAGTGAGTTGGTGTTACTGGTGTCTGAAAGCAACAAACACAATGTTTACTCTATTGTCTCGTTGCCTATTGCGTTTATTTGCGTTTATGTAAACGCGTTTAGCCTATTGTCTCATGTAATGAACAGTTTCTGGGAAATCGAATTCACGTCTTGCTCTCAAAATTTCCCTGTACACACTTTTCCGGCACAGTTTCTCCGTGAAAACGATACCGGAGAGGGAGTCAGATTTATTTTATTATAAAAAAACATTGATATAGAACTATTCAAAAATACGTTCTGCAAACTTTCCAAATTCCTCACCCTTGCGAAATAAAAAAACAATGTGCACATTCCTTTTTTCTAGCCTGGATCAGGGAACATTGCGTTTTTTGTTTTGTTCAATCAACATGCATCCAGGTCTCTTCTTTCGTTGCACTTTCTTTCCTATTTAGATCTGGGATGGGATTCAAGAGCATTTCAAAACAGAGGAGCAAGACAGGGCAAGAGAAACGGTGGGACATGACACCGTCGGAGAGAACGATATCTCAGTTCTATTCGCTTCCTGGCCGGACTCCTCCCCATATCACGCGATAGTGGCGGCGCAACACGGCACAGTGTTCTGAAAATTGGGAAAATTACATGTAGATGGGCATGCATTTACCAAAATAGTTACCTCCAAAAATACTTCTTAATTGCAAATAGTTACCTCCCATTCGCCCCCCCCCCTTTTGCCATTCGATTCAGCGTTGTGGAGTATTTGGGTTTCATTATCTGCGCCACCTTTAGGTGATGTTATGACATTTGTTACCTTACGTTTGTTCAGATACCTCCATACCTACCTATATTTCACGTCGAAACATAGTTGATCAATTGATAGCTTTGTTCACCTGCTGGCTGCTGGGGCCCCTTCTGAGCCACTGCACTGGTGAGGAGAGGAGGTAAGAAAGAGGTAACTATCGGCATGTTTCTCGAATGTTTTATATACTCATTCAATAGCGATCAGATTTGCACAAAAACGTGGTACGTGGTATGCAAACATAGTGTTGTAATTGTATAGTCTGTTTAGAAGCTTCGGTATCATTTTTGATGAAAAATATCCATTCCTGTATTTTAGGTGACTTTTTTTCCTTGCATCATGTCAACAGGTCCATTTTGACCTGCTTCATGCACCGTGATACTTATCATGCTGTTATACATTTGTCAGACATTAAATCATATATTTGAAGACTGTGATGGCTTGAAAAAACTATTTTGCAAACGACTTGCATTATTTACATGTAATGTTATCATTTACGTGGCTTATTTTGGTTTTTACAAGTTTGAATATTTGTTCTGTAATCTATCGTTATTCTGAGGAGGTAACAAAAATTGCACCGGCATGTTTTTATTATAAGACAATCTGCACAAAATTTATCACACAAAAACAGGTCATTAACCAAAACTTCAATGTTTTCTTCACAAGCCAAAACCACTTTAACCTCGGAAATGTCCAGTGAATAGTCTTGAAAAATAATTTAGGTTGAGTTGTTTTCTGAGGAGGTAACAATTGTTGCGGGGATTATTCAACGCGAATAATTTGGCTGCCGCAAGGATGCAGCTAACCTGGCGCTGTTGATACAAAATAAGCTCCGGCGTCTTTGAGGCAGCTTACATGTTACAAACAGGGAACGTATATACTCAAGGCGTATATACTGCAAATGCTTCCCTAAGTCATGCAGAAAGTTATTTGGTGTGGGCATGTTGATGTAGGTGTGGCGGCAGGTAAAGTATACCCTCGTTGTATTTATATGCTGTCCCTTATCTTATTTTTCTTCCTATAATTCAATAAGTTGAGAGAAGCGGAGTACCACTCAGCTTTAGCATACCAGACCAAACATTGCAATGCAATGGGTAAGAGTGTTAGAAATGTCTCTCCAAAGTGATTGCTAGGTACTTGTATACTTATATTGTCATAAATCTACCAATTATGAAATTGCACATGTTATGGGTAAAAAAACAGTCAACTCCTCATATTCATTTATTAATGACCAAGACGCGTTTCTATAACTTCTTCAGTTGGTCATTGAAAATAGGACATGCATGACATGTCCTATTTGCCCTACATGTCATATGTCTGAAAAAAATAGGACATGTCCTATTTTTGTCCTATTTTGTCTTATTCCATGTCCTATTTTGAATGACCAACTGAAGAAGTTACAGAAACGCGTCTTGGTCATTAATAAATGAATATGAGGAGTTGACTGTTTATATATATATATATATATATATATATATATATATATGTCAGTATGAATATTAACAATGTATGAGTAACTAAGGGTATTTGTCAATCATGCTTATAGGGTAAAAACATATTCTTCGGACACAGCCTAACCTCAGACTTTTCATGCTATTATACTAGAGTGCAGATAATACAGATGCACAGTGTTTTAGTGAGTCTGTATTGCTTACATTCTGGTAGCATGACAAGTCTGAGGTTAGGATATGTCCGGGGTTACATCAGTTGACGGTATTGTCTCAATTATGTTTTTGTTTTGCCCTAATTATTTACGTGATGGGTTATGCTAGAGCACAACCCGCCACTTAACCAATAATGAGTTGAATTATATAAATTCAGTGAAATCATAGTTTTACATTTTCAGATTTTTGCTCTCACATGATAGGCTAACAGTTTAATTATATTTTATGGATATTTAGAAATGCATTAATCTTTCTCAGATCACCTCATAACACATTACTGAACTTTGTGCGGTTGCTATGTATAAATATGGGTATGCTTCTGAATCCTACTTTTGTAATGCAATGCTGCCTGAAATGTGTTTAACAACTGTGAGCAAACTTTTTAATTATATAAACTTATGTCATATTCCTTGCAATCTTGAGTTGAACTGTGAAGTGGATCACTATTGACTATGCTTGCTGAATTGTGTAGATCTTGGTTATATTATGCAATTGGTTAAAAAAAGTAAACTAGTTTGTATGTGGGTATTCTACCAGTCGCAAAATATTGAAATATATCAACTTATGTCATATTCCTTATAATCTTGAGGAGTTTCACCCTCCAGATAATCACTTATTTTTTTGTAGCTACTTTTACGTGAGTAAAATTCAGATATATTTTGTTTGTTTTATTTTTGTTACCTCTTCACATGTTTTTTTCGGCAGTTTTGTTACCTCTCTGCATGTATTCAAAAAGTAATTTCAGAACACTGACGCGGCACGACAGGGCACGAGCGGCCCAGTGCACGGGCGGCACCGCTCTCAGGGAGGGCGACCTTCGTCAGCTGGGCCCGGCGCTGTATAAAGGCTCCGGCTGCTCCGCTGGCCACATCAGTCACTGCCGTCTGCTCTGGGACCAACAGCACAACTATCTCTGGAGTCATGAAGGTAAGGAGTGCAACGCTTTTCAGAGGCAGAGTTAAACGCCGCAGTGTTTCTATATCAGCTGGAGCTAGACTCCGACTGCAAAGCATAAATTTAACAAACGAATGGTTATTTTTGTATTTCTGGGTAGCAGGTTAATACTATCACGTTCATGTTTCCTAAAGGATTATACAGTTTGATATTGACAATCTTACTTGTTTGACTTGGTTTGACATATAAATCTGGTCTGTTTCTGTTCACAGCTGTTCGTGTTTGCCGCTCTCCTGGCCGTGGCCGTTGCCGACTCCAGGCCTGCCTACCAGCCTACCTACAAGCCCTCCTACGCGCCTGCCTACAAGCCCTCCTATGCACCCTCCTATGCACCCGCCTACAAGCCCGCCTACCAGCATGCCCACAAGCCCTCCTACGCGCCTGCCCACAAACCTTCCTACGCGCCTACCTACAAGCCCGCCTACCAGCCGGCCTACAAGCCCAAGGGCTACGGCCCCCACGAGGACTACTCGGAGCCGCGGCCCTACCAGTTCGACTACGCCGTCAACGACCACTACAGCGGCGCCGTCTTCTCGCAGAACCAGCAGGCTGACGCCTACGGAAACGTCGAGGGCTACTACTCGGTCAACCTGCCCGACGGCCGCGTCCAGCACGTCAAGTACGTCGCCAACGACTACGGAAACAACGCCGAGGTGACCTACACGGGCGAGGCTCAGCACCCGCAGTACCAGCCCAAGCCGGCCTACCACCAGCCGGCCCGCTCCTACCCGGCGCCGCCCCCGGCCTACAAGCCTGCCTACCCCGCCTACTAAGCCAACGGAACTGAATGTGAATAGTAAATTATTTGTTTTGGCGATGAGCTTTAATTTTGTCAACGATCACTCTGCTTTGTGTTTATGTGCCGTCTATTTAAATGAATACAAGTCAAATATGTAACACGCAAATTTGTTTGTTAACAAAACTACATAACAACGGAACACAAAGGAAGTGCCCTCAAAGATAGTCGTGACTATGGATCTGCAAAACAAAAGGTCCCGGAATGTACAACTAGCTTCAAACTGCAGTACAACATACACCGCCAGCAATGCCTATCACGACAGACTTGTCTATGTTTTTGATTCAGGGGCGGATTCAAGGGCAGGCATCCAGGGCTCGGAAGAATGATCGAAGCCAATCGAAATCTGGCATATGTTCTGATGTTAAGGGAAGTCTAAGCAACTTTTACTTAGGCATATGTGCTTTAACTAAGTTATTAATGCACAAACAAGCGAAATTCGGTGAGTGTTAGCACTGTGTCGGACTTCTTGGAATTTCCCCCCCCCCTTCGTCCAACTTTTTTGCCGTTCTGAATTCGCCAGTGTTTTGATTAATTTATCATTCATATTTCATTCATGTTACTGCTGCGTGAATGAATGACTGAATGAATGAACACAGTTGATGGCGCAGCCACCACTCCAGTCGTTTAATCATGGATTGCATCTGATTGCATCGAATTGCATGGCTACTTCAGGCATGCAATTTTGATGTAACCTAGAAAAGTACGGATATTTTTTAATAACGGATGTTTGGCATGATACAATTGCTGTACTTTAAAGGGATGATACGGGTTTCCGTCCTGAAAGTAAATGCACTCTTTTACAGTTGTATGAGCTTTAACCCGCGCACTGCAGGGGCTTTGCGCCGAACACGAACTGCAGGGGGGGTTGATTTCCGCCCCCCCCCCTGAGTTCTCGAAAACTACGCCAAGTAGCTAGAAGCGGAAAACGGCATTTGATAGCTTAATACATGTTCTATCGAAAGTATTAAGTATTGTTTTAGGTCAGGTCAAAATTGAGGTCACCAGAGGTCATCAAAGGTCAAATTTTCCTGTTTTTTCCTGTTTTAGGACATCGCTCCAGAAATTCCCATATATCTCAGAAACTATGCTAGTTAGAAACAAACGGAAAAAGCAAAGGCCAGCCAGTGAAATTTGCAATCGCTAAGGTGTCCTCAAATTTGATTTCAGGTCAACATTTGAGGCTCCAGAGGTCAAAAAAGAAGAAATGACGTTTTTTTTGCAAAATCGTTTTTCGCTATTAACTTTTTATGTCATAAAGATAACGGAAAACTGTTTACGTCATTGTGTTTATCTTGTCAAGGTGCTTTGAATGATATACATGGTGATCTTGTTAAGATAACTTAAAAATTTGACCTCAGGTCAAGGTAAAGTGGTGACCCAAGTAAGGCATGTGCATATGGGAAGACGTGTCTTGACGAGACAAACACATTGATGTCTGTTTTACTTCTCTATCTTCATTATATCGGGAGTTTGAGACAAAAAAAGTGATGGTGACCTCGCATGACCTTAAATGACCCAATAGGGGTCACTGAACAAAACTGTTCTCCTTGTCTTTTGCAATCCACTGATGGATCAGGAACAGCAAATAAACTACAAAACACTGGTTGTAAAACAAATCCCGAAACTCCTTTATCATTTTATAACGGTCGGCAACGCAGTTTCCATTCGATAGTTTATACCCATTCATTACCATTGATATTCGCATAGGAACCAAAAACACCTGAAACACCTGTGCATATGCTCCTGAACAACAAACACTATGCAACTGCACAAGACACAAGGATCAATACTACGGGACGCCATTTGCGCCTGACATGACCTTGCAAAACAGGTCAAAGGTCACGGGTCATGTGACCTACAACTTAAAAAAATCAGAATATGTGTCAAATTGTTCACAAGTAGGGTACTGAAAGTTTCATCGCAATAGCTTGATATTTACGCGAGTTATTCCCGAAAAACCGAGGGGGTGGCATCCAACCCCTGCAGTAAATGCCGCCAAGACCCAACTCTGATGCTTCTGGGCAGCTCTCAAAATCTGCGCACTGTACATCACATCAAAGTAAAATTCCGCGATCAGGATTTAATCCCCATTTCAGAAGCCAAAAACCTAGGTCTCACCTTTGACCGCTCGTTATGCTGGGACCGCCATGGCTCTACCGTAACACAGCTCTGCTTCGGAGTTTTGACTGGTCTATCGCATCTGAGGGGGAACCTGCCAACGGCTGTGCTCTCCGCGCTGATCAATGCCCTGGTTTTCTCGCAGATCCGGTACTGTATCTCGGTATACGGTAACGGCAAGAAGGGGAACTTATGTCGGCTTCAAAAAGTCATAAACTATGCTGCTAGATTACTTTTTGGCCGACGGAAGTACGACCATGTATCGGATCTGCTGGGGAGGCTGGGTTGACTCGGCGCGGAGGGCATGGCCACTTACCACACACTGTGCCTCACGCACAAGGTGCGTTGCTGCGGCGAGCCTGAACAGCTGGCTGCGAGTCTGTCCACCATAGCAGAGTCCCGCGCTACCGAGCGGGCTACGCGACAGGACCACATGTTGTTTGTTCCCCGGTCACGCAAGGAGATGGGACGGCGGCGTTTTGCCTGCCGGGGACCAGCGCTGTATAACGCCCTGCCACGCGACCTTTTAGGACTGCCCGTGCCGCTATTTTGTCACCAGGTGCGGCGACATCTCGCTGCCGCTCCGCGGGCACCGGACTGACTGACGCAGCGATTCTCACCGTCATGCCGACGGGTTTTAGTTGACTGATTGTATGGGTGTGTGTGTATGTGTTGGCGTGTGTCAGTGTTTTGTATTCTTGTTTTTACTTGTGAAATTTTATTGTATGCTTTTTTTGACCATGTGTCCTGTGTTTTTAACTCATGACGAGAGGTTATAATAGCCACAGGCACATGTGGACGACCTTAATACAAGTCTGTATCTGCATCTGTATTAGTTCCCTCGGAGTTCGTTTAGAGTGTGCTCCGTTCCTGCATGGAAGACTTTACGATGCTCCGAGGTTACGATGAAACGCAACTAATGGGGATCGATACAAATTAAATTGGGGATTGATATATGACGGTGACTTTGGAAAATTCAAAAATCATAGGCGTTTGCAGGTCACTAAATATGGTGGTGAAATAAATGCGTTATAAAAAAGTATTTTGTTGACTTTTTTGGATAAATGAAATCGTGCGTTATTGTGACATCAGACACAACAGTTATAAATCACATTTGTATCCATAGGCGGTGCCAGGTTAGTAAAAAAGGGATGCAAAATATATATATATAAAATAACTTCCTGTAAACCTCCCCTTTTTGAGTCCATGAAACCGCCTCTGCCGTGCAATATTTATTATAGTTCACTAACATCAACTAATTTGCACTTGTTTCAATCACCGTAAACCTATATAACTCATTTATACTGTTATTAGGCAGTTACGAAGAAGCTGTGAAGATCGCATCTCCGTATTATCACCAAATAAAAAAAAAACATAGCCTGAAGATTCAGCAAAACGTACTCGATTTTTCGTCGACTGTCGCGAGGAGTCTGCTGGTTGGGTACTTGACATTAAGATGGTTGACCTACAAGCCTACAGAATAAGGATTGGCGCATTCAACCTACGCTCCATCTGCAGCAAATTAAAGAAGGCTAAAAACCATCTCAAGTCGAACTTGCCCTTGGACTCACCCTTGTGCTTACTCATCTTATCATAGGAGGCATCGAGCCGAACCCCGGGCCGGACTATGAATGCGATGAACATGTTGCTGGACCCTCTTTTGATGACGCCACTCCAATGGACATCGTGGAAGCGATCCGGCTCACACGGCTGCAATTAGATAAGCTGTCATTAATGACATGTCTCACCTCACTCGTGCTGTATTGGAGCTGCTTCGTACCACCAAGCAGGCAACAAACACTAACAAGGAAGAAAACTTCCACCAAGAAAACTATCTTCAGAAAGCAAAAGATATTCAGAAGCCACAAGCAGGGCCGTAAACTCAGCTACCAAAAATGTCAGCAAGATGCACCCTATGTGTCAAAAGGTATTAAATAAAAACCTCAGGGGGGGGGGGGGGGGGCGGGGCTGTCAGCCCCTCCCCCGTAGGGCGAGGGTTAAGAATGAAGAACACATCCGGTTAAGAGATTTTTGGGACCTTAAATGCAGCGACAACCGAAAATGCAGCGATATTTGGTGTCCAAGATATGCTCATTTTGCGGAAGAATCAGAATTTTCCAGCTGCTTCTCACAAGAGCTAAGCGAGAAATGAAGTTGATTTCTGAATGTCTTTTCGAAACGCACGTGGTTCCATTTCAAGAGTAACTCAAATATAAATCCGGGATGGAAAATGCCAAAGTTGAAGCCGAAACGATTTACGAACCACGAAGGCATCGTCACTCATCCTCACCATCCTAATTTGTTTACTTAATTGTATTTCTTAAGTTATCACGGCTTGTTGAGCTTGGCGCCTGTGGCTGACGAGAACCGAGCCGTGATTTCTTACTATTGTCATATGTTGATAATTTCGGCCTGATATTTTAACTACTGTTCTGTCTTTAATATTGTCGCTCATTCTGTTATGTCGTCTTTATCATTTTTAAGTTTGAAATTTTTAAGTTAAGTTCATTTTTAAGTTTGAATTTATATTATATCACTCATTGCGACAGCACTGTAATAGCCACAATGATGTGGAAGTTGCTGCAAGTGAAATACAAATGTCGCCGAAAAACGGGCCCTGGAACCGCCTCTGTTAAGGTTAGGAACTCAAAATTTTGATTTCATATGCGGAAATCAATTCTAGGAAAAGTCCCAAATTTGCATGGGTCTGCTGCCAGCCGTTCCGGAGATATCTGCGAAAAACCTGAGGGGTGGGCAGAATCTGCCCCCCCCCCCCCCCCCCCTCCATGCCACTAATAGGGTTAACCAGTGGTATCCACGATTCCACATACAAAATAAGCTAAAATACTGATTTAAATATACTATCGCCAATCTATCAGAAATATAAACGGTATCACTTTTTATAGCGATGGAGTTACTATATAGAAAGTGAGCTGTCAACGGTTTAGCATACAGGAGCGGTAAATCCACTGAGGTGGCGTCCAGCGTTTGCAGCCACTGCTACTTCAAACAAGGGCAGAGGACAGCTATCAAGGGGTGCAGTGACCGGCCCCGCCCTGTAGTATATCCTAGGGAGGGGCCAAAAGCACAACACGGCACGGCACGAGCAGCCCAGTACACACTACAGGCACCTCTCTCAGGGAGGGCGACCTTCGTCAGCTGGGCACGGCGCTGTATAAAGGCTCCGGCTGCTCCGCTGGCCACATCAGTCACTGCCGTCTGCTCTGGAACAAAAACACACAACTATCTCTGGAGTCATGAAGGTAAGGAGTGCAACGCCACAGGGAGGCACGGCACTACTCTATACTTCCAAACTGCTGGGCTGGATTCTGGTTGCCCAGTTATATTGACAACATAAATAACACCTTTTATACGTACAATTGACTTTATGAAACATCAACTAAAATGTTGATTATTCACGATGAAAATGTTCTTCGGTTTCCAAAGAATTCAACTCTGGTCTCTTTCTGTTCACAGCTGTTCGTGTTTGCCGCTCTCCTGGCTATGGCCGTTGCCGACTCCAGGCCTGCCTACCAGCCCGCCTACAAGCCCTCCTACGCGCCTGCCTACAAACCTTCCTACGCGCCTACCTACAAGCCCGCCTACCAGCCGTCCTACAAGCCCAAGGGCTACGGCCCCCACGAGGACTACTCGGAGCCGCGGCCCTACCAGTTCGGCTACGCCGTCAACGACCACTACAACGGCGCCGTCTTCTCGCAGAACGAGCAGGCTGACGCCTACGGAAACGTCGAGGGCTACTACTCGGTCAACCTGCCCGACGGCCGCGTCCAGCACGTCAAGTACGTCGCCAACGACTACGGAAACAACGCCGAGGTGACCTACACGGGCGAGGCTGAGCACCCGCAGTACCAGCCCAAGCCGGCCTACCACCAGCCGGCCCGCTCCTACCCGGCGCCGCCCCCGGCCTACAAGCCTGCCTATCCCGCCTACTAAGTCAACGGAACTAGGTGTGAATCGTAAATTATTCGTTTTTGGCCATGAGCTTTCATTTTGCTAAATGAGTCCATTCTGTCTTCGTGTTCATGTGTTGACTATTTATACAAAATATGAATACAAGTCAAATATATGTAACACGAAAAATATGTTTGTTAACATAAAAGTACATAACAGCAGAACACAAAGGAAGAGCCCTCAAAGAGAGTCGGGACTATAGAACTGCAAAACAAAAGGTCCCATAATGCTCAACTCACTTCAAACTACAGTACAACATGCACTGCCAGCAATGCCTCTCACGAAAAACTTGACTATGCTTTTGATTCAGGGACGGATTCAAGGGGAGGCATCCAGACCAGGGCTCCCAAGAATGACTGAAACCAACAGAAATATGACGCATTTTCTGATGTTACGGAAAATTTAAGCAACTTTTACTTAGGCACGTATGCTTCATATAAGTTCTTAACTCGCGCTTGACCGGGGGAGGCAAATATTGCCCCTTCCTGACGAATGTTCGCGATAGCTCAAACCATAATGGCGCTATCAACGTGAAACTTTAGGTACCTTCTCCCACATTCATTTTACATCTTCTGTGCGAAAATCAAGCAATTTAGCTGATAATTTTGTTAGATATAGCAAATTTAGTGACGTCACTACACACGAGTGTGACGATAAAACAAGTTAAACTTTAACAGGCCGTAAACTAACACTTTTTGAGAACAAATCAATAAAAACGTCAAAAGATAGCATATAAAACAGTTATATCGGATTTTTAGAAAATGTTGGTTTTTGACCCCCCAAAATACAAAATAATCGATTGATTTTTAAAAATGAACACAAAATCAAAATGTTCAAAGATGTTCAAGAAAACGGGATATATGTTGGAGTCCCACACATGAGCAATGCCCAAACCAAATTTCAAAGCAATATCTATATTTTTCACTGACTTATGGCTCCCTAAGTATGGTAATTCATGACGTCATTTTTTGTGCATTTATTGACTATATAAAGGCCAATAAAAATGCATAAATGTATAACATACCAATACTGTATTTCTTAGCCAAAACTGGTATAGAAACATGCCGTTTTTTTATTTAGATTTATCAATTACAAATTTTGACCATGTGACCTGAACTTGACCTGAGCTGGACATTAACTTCACTTAACACGCGCAGTGGAGGGGGGGGGGTATGCCACTAACACGCAGTGGAGTGGGGGGGGGCACTTTAGTGCCCCTCCTCCCCCTAAGATCTCCGAAGGTATGAGAGCTAGACGATCAAACTTACAGGGTAGGTATGTGCTATGATGATGGACATTTTCGAAAATTTGTTGACCTTCGGTCAATATCTTCAAGGTCAAACGAGATCACGAAGGTCAAATCTGGTCAAATGTCACAATTTGAGGAATTTGACCTCTGTGACGTCACAGGTCACCAGCAATGTGTCCAAAGTTGTTTCCGGGGATTAACATTGACATTGTCTACCGAATGGCGTTTGAATCATACCGATCCGACTGTTGGTTCCGAAGATCTCGCTTTGCCGACCTCGATTCTGGCCGCCATCTTGCACTGCAAATCCATATTACTCAACAATTCCTTTCCCGATTTGTATTGGTATTGCGTCAAACGATCTTCTATTGAGTTGGCGTTCATATCGTGCAAACAACACTGCTCTGCACCGCTTCGCTTTCGAGCTATTCACGAAAAACATGTGGGTGGGGCACAACGCCCCCCCCCCCTCCCTCCACTGAGCGTGTTAAATGAGTTCAGATGGTAAAATGACTATCACTATCGAATTATCGAATTATACGTGTAAAATAGCCCATAAAAAATGTGTCGCACGACTTTCAAAAATTGTCTCCGCATAGTGGCCTTTTGTGACCTGACCTTTACGTTGACCTTTGCCAACAATCTCATGTTAGCTCATGCGCGATGTTTATTATACCTTTGGGAGCACTTTGGATGATCATGGTCGCAATCGAAGAATTTGGATGGAAAGTATTGACCATAAACTCAAATGCATCGATTTTGACCTTTGACCCGACCTTAACCTGCTGTGACCTCAATTCGACAATTTAGAGTATTCTTTAGACGCGTCTCATTGAGAGCTTTCGAATGCCGCCTTGCGACTTCATTCGTCAAACTCATGAATTAATATACGATTTACAATGTTTTACACGATTTTAACGCCAATCTTACGGAAACACAGCAAAACGTTACAGCCCCATATTTCAACGGGTGTGGAAATAACATATAATAATTTGGTCCGCGTTCTTCTAACTTTCCTTCTCCAGAGTCACATATTAATAATGAATACGGCACTTACCTTGGCATTTTAGCCTCAGAAATGCCCGCACCTGCTCTTCAGCAGCGGCCGTAAATCTCGGTCTCGGTAAGGTGATACCCCTCCCCCTTTTTAAACATCCTTTCTCAGGTTAATTAGCAAGATATATATTTTATTAATCTCAGTTACCCTACTCACATACAATATACCTTTTGAGACAATTAGCTAATTTAATGCGAACGAGTTTTAGCAAAACAGCAATATAGTGAATTTTGGGACCATACTTGGCTCTCTAATCACATACAATATACCCTTTTCACGATTTTATAACCAAGCGCAAACCAACTTTAGACAAAACAACAATGTAACGAATTTTTAGCAACCTACCCGGCAACTCTAATCACATATAACATTCCTTTATAGACATTTGGCTAACCCAGCGCGAACCAGTTTTAACGATTCAAAACATCCTGTGGCGTGGGACACAATTGGACGCAATGGACTCTCCCAATCCGGCCCAATCCGGCCCAATCCGGCGGCCGGCCTGCGCGGCTTGGCTTCGTCCATGTGCGTGCGGTACACGGGTCGGAAGCGGCGGCGAATCTATGCTGGCACATCACTGCGCATCCGCAGACAGACCTGTGATCCATGACGCTGCCAGATATAGTAACCAGTAAGGCTCCGTAGTTGGCGATGAACGAGCGAGCGCGAAGTAAATGTATGGTGAATTTCAACCCGATCGGGCAAGTAGTTCCTGAGATACAAAAAAAAAGGTGTGCACGTGCGCACGTGCCGAGGCACCCCACTCATGACTTGTGGGTAGGCGGCGGCGGAGGGGTCCCTAACCACACACCAAATTTGAGCACAATCGGCTCAGCCGTTCCTGAGATATAGAATAGGGGTGTGCACGTGCGCACGTGCAGACACCCCATCCCTGACTTGTGGGAAACTGGCGGTTGAGAGGTCCCTAATCACACACCAAATTTGAACACAATCGGCTCAACCATTCCTGAGATATAGAATAGGGGTGAGCACGTGCGCACGTGCAGAGGCACTCCACCCCTGACTTGTGGAAAGGCAACGGCTGAGAGGTCGCTAACCACACACCAAATTAGAACGCAATCGTTCAGCCGTTCTTGAGATATAAAATAGAGGTGCGCACGTGCGCACGTGCAGAGGCACCCCACCCCTGACTTGTGGAAAATTGGCGGCTGAGGGGTCCCTAACCACACACCAAATTTGCACAAAATCGGCCCGGCCGCTGCAGAGTTTTTGTGAGAAAACACTGTTCAACACCCCTCACGCGGCACGCGCCACGCGCAGTGGTAGTCACCCACATTACTCAGCACTGGTCTCAAACAGGGTAGGGTGGATGGGGCTGCTCAGCAAAGAAGTCAGCTTGTCAATCGGACGTGTGGTTGCAGAGATATGAGATTCTCAAAAGCGTCGCCACGGGTCGGGTCGGGCCGCTCATATTCAGATTTTTCCCATATACCACGCCCCACGGAAAGACGAGCGAGCGCGAAGCGCTCGCTTGTAACTAGTATGACGGTACGCTAAACTGAACGAATGGACTCTAGACGCATATGTTCTTTAAAAACGGTCAATTTTGTGTCATAAACTTGTTATGAGCTCAATACATGTTTCCATAACTATTGAATAGTGATAATATCGCCTAAATCAGTAATTTATTTCTTGGAATGTATAATATACTAAGACTTCTATACCAAAACTTCTTAAAACTTTTCAGAAACTTTTCAGAAACTTTTTAGCGCAATAATCCTTCGTGGAAACGGCTAGTAGCCGTTTTCAGGAAGGAATATTGCGCTGAAAAGATCTTAGTATATTATATCTTAGTATATTATACATTCCAAGAAATAAATGACTGATTAGGCGATATTATCACTATTCAATAGTTATGGAAACATGTATTGAACTTATAACAAGTTTATGATACAAAATTGGCCGTTTTTAAAGAACATATGCGTCTAGAGTCCATTTGATCAGTTTAGCATACCGTCATACTAGTTACTAAATCTGGCAGCGTCATAGATCAAAGGTATGTCTGCACATGCGCAGGGATGTGCCAGCATCGATTCGCCGCCGCTTCCGACCCGCGTGCCGCACGCACATGGACAAAGCCAAGCCGCACAGGCCGGCCGCCGGATTGGGCCGGATTGGGCGAGTCCATTGCGGCCAATAGCGTTACACGTCACAGAATGTTTCTGAACCGTTCTGAAGTTTTGACAAGTTTCAGTCGATGGAGATGCATCACAAATCACATGCATCACAATTGACTTATCAATGCTTATCTTGGTAATTACCACCAAACCGCAATTTTTTAACATATTTTATTCTTACCGACATATTACACAATTATGAGGGACATTTCTAGCCAAAAATCGCATGTAAAAGTGTGTGGTTTTTAAAACTTTCAGAATCTTTCAGAAACTTTTCAGCGCAATAATCCTTCGTGAAAACGGGTGATATAAAAGCCTTAAAACGGCTCGTTTTAAGACTTTTATGCGACTTCTATACTTATGACTTTTATACTAAAAATAAATAAGACTAAGACTTTACTAAGACTTTTATAACAAAACTTTTTAAAACTTGCCAGAAACCTTTCAGATTTTTTTCAGAATCTTTTCAGAATCTTTTTAGAATCTTTTCAGAATCTTTTCAGCGCAATAATCCTTCGTAAAAACGGATAGTATACAAGTCTTAAGTATACAAATCTGATGAAAGTCTTAAAATGAGCCGCTTTAAGACTTGTATAAGACTTATATACTTAAGACTTTTATACTCTTTTATACCATTTTTTTAAAAACTTTTCGGAATCTTTCCAGCGCAATAATACTTCGTGAAAACGGCTGTTATGAAAAATTATCCTTGTTTTATGAGCCCAAAATATTGGTACCTTGCAAAATTGTCCCCAACTCCATTCTGGTTTGTATAGGCCCATTCTGGTTTGTAGATGCCCATTTTTACATGTGAAAGGCATATTTTGAACTAAAAGGGCCTACATTTGTCTTGAAGGTCAAAAGGGCCCACCAAGGCCTGAGGGTGCCCACCAAGGCCTGGGGGCCCACTTTGCTACGTGGCCATCGAATCCTGGATCCGCCACTGCTTCGACGTATTGTGGCTGGCTAACCTGAAAGACCCGGTTAGCAGGCATGCCGTCCCTATGCCGTGTGTGGCCACGACAAATACGTGCATTTAGCAAACAGTTTGCGGTGAATGTGCAGTGCTCGACTGCTCTAAAGTCAGGATACTTTTGTGGTACACCACCCGTCATGGCAGGTGCGAGTCAGTGTGTGGCTTTTTAAGCTTAGTTATTGGATATTTTTGCAGCTGAACTAACACGTCGATCTTTCTGTACTTAAAAGTGTTGACATGGCTAAAACATACTATTATGACATATGTATTGTGTATTTAGTCATTACATAAATAGATGGCAGCACACAAAATCGGCCCAGGTACTGGTGATAATCCTCAATCACAAACAATTTCCAGAGCACCAAAGAGGAAAGACGTGCTTTCCAAGCGCATGCCCTCGCAAGCCCTAATAAGCGGGGTAGGCGGGCTTGTAGGCCGGGGTCAGCGCCGGGTAGGAGCGGGCCGGCTGGTGGTAGGCCGGCTTGGGCTGGTACTGCGGGTGCTGAGCCTCGCCCGTGTAGGTCACCTCGGCGTTGTTTCCGTAGTCGTTAGCGACGTACTTGACGTGCTGGACGCGGCCGTCGGGCAGGTTGACCGAGTAGTAGCCCTCGACGGTTCCGTAGGCGTCTGCCTGCTCGTTCTGCGAGAAGACGGCGCCGCTGTAGTGGTCGTTGACGGCGTAGCCGAACTGGTAGGGGCGCGGCTCCGAGTAGTCCTCGTGGGGGCCGTAGCCCTTTGGCTTGTAGGACGGCTGGTAGGCGGGCTTGTAGGTAGGCGCGTAGGAGGGCTTGTAGGCAGGCCTGGAGTCGGCAACGGCCATGGCCAGGAGAGCGGCAAACACGAACAGCTGTGAACGGAAACAGACCAGAGTTGAATGCTTTGGAAACCGAAAAACATGTTTATCGTGAATAATCAACATCTTAGTTCATGTTTTAAAAAGCCAATTGTACGTATAAAAAGTGTTATCTATGTAGTCAATATAACTATGGGCAACCAGAATCCAGCCCAGCGGTTTGGAATTATAGAGTAATACCGTGCCTCCCAGTGGTGTTGAACTCCTTACCTTCATGACTCCAGAGATAGTTGGGTGCTGTTGGTCCCAGAGCGGACGGCAGTGACTGATGTGGCCAGCGGAGCAGCCGGAGCCTTTATACAGCGCCGTGCCCAGCTGACGAAGGTCGCCCTCCCTGAGAGCGGTGCCTGTAGTGTGTACTGGGGCGCTCGTGTCGTGCCGTGCCGTGCTAATGGCCCCTCCCTAGGATATACTACAGGGCGGGGCCGGTCACTGCACCCCTTGATAGCTGTCCTCTGCCCTTGTTTGAAGTAGCAGCGGCTGTACACGCTGGACGCCAGCTCAGTGCATTTACCATATGCCGGGGATATCAAAATACATTGGCCGAGAGGTGTGATATAACGCGGTACAAGACAAATATCCTAGGGCAAATGTATTTTACCAGAGCGCGTGAAAACAGTGTGTGTGTGATAAAAACCTGACTGGTATTTTGAAAGCTTTGTGGACGTCGCTTACAAGGCTTTTTCAATTGCATCGAAGTCAAAGCCTAAATACAAATTTGGCATTTCCCTCTCTGGTAAGGACTTAGTCATGATTGGAAAATATATGAGAGAAAAAAAATTGAATGACTCCGCGGCATATGGTAAATACCAGTAAGGCGCCGTAGTAGGCGATGAACGAGCGAGCGCGAAATAAATGTATGGTGAATTTCTACGCGATCGGGCAAGTAGTTTCTGAGATACAAAAAAGGTGAGCACGTGCGCACCTGCAGAGGCACCCCACCCCTGACCTGTGGAAAAGTGGCGGCTAAGAGGTCCCTAACCACACACCATATTTGAACACAATCGGCTCAGCCGTTCCTGATATATATATAATAGGGGTGAGCACGTGCGCACGTGCAGAGGCACCCCATCTCTGACTTGTGCAAAGGCGGTGGTTTAGAGGTCCCTTACCACACACCAAATTAGAACACAATCGGCTCAGCCGTTCCTGAGCTATATAATAGTGGTGTGCACGTGCGCACGTGCAGAGGCACCCCACCTCTGACTTGTGGGAAGGCGGCGGTTGAGGGTCCCTAACCACACACAAAATTTGCACACAATCGGCCCAGCCATTGCGGAGTTTTGCGAGAAAATACTTTTCAACACCCCTCACGCGGCACGCGCCATGCGCAGTGGTAGTCACCCATGTGAGACAGCACTGGTTACAAACAGGATAGGTTGGATGGGGCTACTCAGCAAAGAAGTCCGCTTGTCAATCGGACTTACGGTTGCAGAGATATAAGCTTCTCAAAAGCGTCGCCACGGGCCGAGCCGGGCCGGGACGGTCGGGCCGGGCCGCTCATATTGAGATTTTTCCCACATACCACGGAAGGACGAGCGAGCGCTTCGCGCTCGCTCGTAATCATACCGCACTCGGCCGGCATACATTTTCGAGACCTCTGTGCTTTCTTAAATTTTTGACATCGGCATTCGGCCTCGTTCAAAAATCAAGAAAGCACCTCGGTCTTGAAAATGTATTTACATAGGCCTCATGCAGTATTATATACCAGTAAGACGCCGAAGTTGGCGATGAACGAGCGAGCGCGAAGAAAATGTATGGCTAATTTCAACTGCATTGGGCAAGTAGTTTCTGAAATAAAAAAAATGGTGCGCACGTGCGCACGTGCAGAAGCACCCCCCACCTGACTTGTGGGAAAGTGGCGGCTGAGAAGTCCCTAACCACACACCAAATGTGAACACAATCGGCTCAGCCATTCCTGCGATATATAATAGGGGTGCCTACGTGCGCACGTGCAAAAGCACCCTATGCCTGACTTGTGGGAAAGCGGCAGCTGAGGGGTCCCTAACCACACACCAAATTTGAGCACAATCGGCTCAGCCGTTCCTGAGATATATAATAGGGGTGTGCACGTGCACACGTGCAGAGGCACCCCACCACTAACTTGTGGGAAAGTGGCGGCTGAGGGGTCCCTAACCACACACCAAATTTGAGCACAATCGGCTCAGCCGTTGCGGAGCTATTGCGAGGAAACACCTTCCAACACCCCTCACGCGGTACGCGCCACGTGCAGTGGTAGTCACCCACGTGAGTCGGCACTGCTCTCAAACAGGGTAGGTTGGATGGGGCTGCTCAGCAAAGAAGCCCGCTTGTCAATCGGGCGTGCGGTTGCAGATATATTAGCTTGTCAAAAGCGTCGCCACGGGCCGGGCCGGGCCGCTCATATTTAGATTTTCCCCATATACCACGGAAAGACGAGCGAGCGCGAAGCGCTTGCTCGTAATGAGTAACTCATGACGTCATATTTTGAAATTGCCTTTTTTGGCTTTTAGTGACCAGATACAGACAAATAAATGCCAGCACTGTTTGTCTGAAACAAAACTGGTCTAGAAACATGTCTTTTCAATTTAGGTTTATCCATTCCAAATTTTGACCTTATGTGATCTCTTCTTGACCTGAGCTTGACACTAACTTTACTTAAATGAGGTCAGATGGTAATATGACTATCACTATCGAATTTTACGTTCCCATAAAACATGTGTCGCATGACTTTCGTAGATCGTCCACGTATAGTGACGTTTTGTGACCTGATCCTGACCTTGACATTTGCCAACAATCTCACTTTAGCTCATGCGGGTTATGCATCATACTTTTAGGAACACTTTGGGTGATCATGGTCGCAATCAAAGGCTTTGGATGGAAAGTATGGCCCAACAACACAAATGCCTCGATTTTGACCTTTGACCTGACCGTGACATGCTATGTGACCTCAATTCCAAAATTTCTAGTATCTTTTAGATCCGTCTCATTGAGATCTTTCAAATGCCGTCTTGCGCGTCCCGCTGCGATCATTGGTTCCGGAGAAACACTGTAAACTCATTTCGACAAGGATCCGTTTTTAAACCACTAGCGTTTGTCAAAAATACAAATATTTGGGATGTCAGAAGACGAGTTCCTCGTCACAACTCGTCGAATCAACAAGTCAAACGCTATCTGTAATACCAATACCTAGTTTGGCATTAGTAATATTGACAAAGAATAGGGAGCCCATTGTACAAATGACACGGATCTGCTCCGTATGTGCATAACATGTGTAACATGTGTATGTGTAAGCCACACGTTTGTTGGCAGAGTCAGCGACACGTTCGTTAAACTTGTGGTGGAAGCACAATTACGTGGATGTCGCACGTTGTTCATAACAAGCACAAGCATGTGCTGCGTTAAGCTTCATGCGATAATCTCGTTCGCCATTTTGGATGACGCGATTTTCTAAGACGTATAGTTATCTGTCATTAACAATTATGCAAATGGTCTCACTGATAAGTTGCTGTTATATTGCTATTTGATTTATCTCGTAAGCTTCTTGGTTGTTTGGTTTATTTTTTTTAGCGTATTGTGTTTGCTCTCTGTGTGGTTAACAAGAAAGTATCTCGGTTAGGATCCTTCGCGAATGTTATTCCCGGCATGTGGCTCAGTAGGGCACGCCGGTTTGTTCTTCATGGTGCTGGCGTTGAACGAGCCGTGCGCGTGTTGTCTTGTTTTAAGTTACTTGTTTTTTCTTGGATATATATCTCGCATATCTCGCGTGTGCATTTTGCTGGTTGATTGAGATGAGATGAACAGAAATCAAGATGAGGAATAGGTATAGTGACATTGAGGTATGTGTTCTCTAAGGCCCAGTTCCCGATGCGTTTCAGCAGACTGGGAAGATGGTAAGCGTTCAACTTCTTGTGTTGATAGTGTTATCGGGTGTTTTCATATATGCCAATATGTGCATATATTATGATGTGGAAAGTTCATGAATCGTGAGTCATATTTCCTGTATAGATATGGTCTTGGAGTCAGTCGGGATCGAGGCTCCCGGGTCGTAGGTGTGTTAAAAAGGTGCCTTGTATCGTTTGAGGCTGGGGTCATCGTTTCGTTTTGAAGATTATTGAAGCATCTTTTTACATTTGTGTTCACGTCAGATGACGTTTGTTTCGCACGTCACAGGACGTTTGCGTCGCGTCGGAGGATACGCAGGTACGCATGTCGCATGTTACACACCAGGGTTATGACTTATGCTGGTTTTCAAATATACTTCAAAGAGTTGTGTCATGTTTTAGCACTGGGAGCTGCAAACTGTCTACGAACACCTCCTGCGTAAAACTACGATTGCAAGGAAGGCTCCTGTAGCATAATTCGGGTCAGTGCCTGGTAACCTACATACAAGTACAGGTCTGCACCGGGTAAGCACTGCTCTGATTACTAACGTTTGCCTTGTTTCGACTCAACGATGACAAAGATCAGCCTTGTTAGACACATACAGGTACGTGGTTCTATTTGGTAATGGCATAATCACAACATGGTAGACGTTCGTAGACATTACGATGACAAAGTGGTCCTTCGTAGTTTGTTCAACCAACTACGAGTGAATAGGTTGTAAGAAGATACAAACGACTCGTGATATTGACGACTCAAAACGTTGTTTTACAACAAGGCAAAAGGTATGCGGATTTACGCTAAACTTGTATGCTTGTAAAAGTGACAAACGCTTGTTGAAATGAGTTTACAGTGTAACGAGGGGGCAATATCCACCTGGTCAATGGCGTTCGACTGAGACCACGGTCAATGCCGGGTTAATATTTCTTAAATTTTCTTTGAAATGATCCCAGGCTGCATACGGAGGTTTCACAAAGTTATTTGCACAGAAACGTCTCCTGTCATTTGTAGAAACTATTTGTATTTAATAACCAGTAAAACGCCCTTATTGGGTCGGGAACCTAGCGGTTGGTTCTTACTAAGTGTGTTTTCCCAATGTGTGCGAACCGTCAAGCACCTTGCTTTAAATTTAAAAGGACAGGACATATTGCTTCAACAGACTGCATTTGTGTAGCTCTGTTGCTGTGGACACGCGCTTCAAATGGGAAGCATGATTTTTCGTCGGCACGCGCTGCTTCCAAACCCGACAATGCGGCTTTTTACAACTTAAATACGTTACTTTTAAGGCGTAAAAATGTGTGTGTGCAATTTTGCAGGCACTTCTATTATGCGGTTGGAGGGAAATACAACCTGGCTAAAACCATGGTCAAGGTCGAGTCGGGCCACTCATACCTACATAGATTTCCCCCTTAGTTGACTACAGACGTTACATGTATTTGCGTTGCCAGTACCGTTCAAGTATATGTCCACTTACCTACAACATGTGCATATTATGCATTTATACGAAACGCAATAGATTGGTATTGTACTCAACTTCAACTCATCTAAGCACAAATTGACCAAAGTTTCTTTGGCTGTGCTTTTCCTATTTGCATTAACCGATCCTACCTATAACAGCCCATTTTATATTATATTTTCACATTATGTTAGAACGTATTTTTTATATTTACCTTTGTTTTCAGCAAAACGTGTATTTTAATGATAACTTCCAATTCTTTCAAATGCGAGAGCACATTTTCTTTATCATATAATCTGAGTAGTTCTTTCTTTTCGGCATGCCCAAAACCTTCGATGACAAATCTACAGGCTTATCTCCTATAGCAAATATCCAAATGCATCATTCATTGGTTTAATAGCATCTTTGCCTTTAGGTACACAATTATCATGACAAAATCCGTACTTGTCTATGTTTCATCCTATTGCATGCCTGGAGTACCCGTGCATTTCGATACAATCAATGATAAAATGACTCGAGCGGTGGCTGCGCGATTACATATGTGCATAGTTCATACATTCAACTATTAATTCACGCAGCAGTAACATGAATGCAATATGAAACAGCAAGGCGCCGTAATTGGCGAAGAACGAGCGAGCGCGATCGAAGTGTATGGTGAATTTAAACTCGATCGGGCAAGTAGTTTCTGAGATACCCAAAACAATGGTGGGCACGTGCGCACGTGCAGAGGCACCCCATCCCTGACTTGTGGAAAGCCGGCGGATGAGAGGAGAAGTCCCTAACCATACACCAAATTATAACACAATCGGCTCAGCCGTTCCTGAGGTATAGAATAGGGGTGTGCACGTGCGCACGTGCAGAGGCACTCACCCCTGACTTGTGGAAAATTGTCGGCTGTGGGGTCCCTAACCACACACCAAATTTGCACACAATCGGCTCAGCCGTTGCAGGGTTTTTGCGAGGAAACACTTTTCAACACCCCTCACGCGGCACGCGCTACGCGCAGTGGTAGGCGCCCACATGAGTTGGCACTGGCCTCAAACAGGATAGGTTGGATGGGGCTGCTCAGCAAAGAAGTCAGCTTGTCAATCGGACGTGTGGTTGCAGAGATGTGAGCTTCTCAAAAGCGTCGCCACGGGTCGGGTCGGGCCGGGCCGTGCCGGGCCGCTCATATTCAGATTTTCTCCATATACCACGGAAGGACGAGCGAGCGCTTCGCTCTCGCTTGTAATGATGCATGAATCAAAACACTGGCGAATCCAGAACGGCGAAAAACTTGGGTGGGGGGGGGGCAAATTCCAAAAAGTTCGACACAGTGCCAAACATCCCCGGATTTCGCTTGTTTGTGCATTAATAACTTATATGAATCACATATACCTAAGTAAAAGTTGCATACATTCTCCTTAACATCAGAAAATATGTCAGATTTCGATTGGCTTCGATCATTCTTCCGAGCCCTGGATGCCTCCCCTTGAATCCGTCCCTGAATAAAAAACATAGACAAGTCTGTCGTGATAGGCATTGCTGGCGGTGTATGATGTATTGCAGTTTGAAGTTAGTTATGCATTCCGTGACCTTTTGTTTTGCAGTTCCATAGTCTCGACTGTATTTGAGGGCACTTCTTCTGTGTTCCTTGCTATGCACTTTTATGCTGACAAAAATATTTTGCGTGTTACATATGTGACTTGTATTCATCTTTTGTATGCATAGACAACGTATGAAGTATGAACACAACGAAGACAGAATGGACTCATTTAACAAAATTTAAGCTCATGGCTAAACACGAATAAATCACGATTCACACAGTTTTTTTTTGTTATGGAATTCAAAGGGGTTCGCCAAAATTCGAATCTGACGCTGGCGGACTCTATTGGCGTATAGATGCCAAACTATCAAAGGTAGGGTGATACGGATTTCGCTATATTAATTTACGCATAAAGCTCTATCTGGACACCGATTTTCATGGAATTCAAAGGGGTCCGCCAAAATTCGAATCTGTCGCTGGCGGATTCTATTGGCGTCTATATGCCAAACTATCATATGTAGGGTGATACGGATTACACGATCTTATTCTACGCCTGATACTTTATCTGGAAATATATTTTCATGGAATTCGCAGGGGTCCGCCAAAATTCGAATCTGTCGCTGGTGGACTCTATTGGCATCTAGATGCCAAACTATCATATGTAGGGTGAAACGGATTTAACCATGTTAATCTACGCCTGAAGCTCTATCTGGATATTGATTTTCATGGAATTTGAAGGGGTCGGCCAAAATTCGAATATGTCGCTGGTGGACTCTATTGGCGTCTAGATGCCAAACTATCATATCTAGGGTGAAACGGATTTAACCATGTTAATCCACGCCTGAAGCTCTATCTGGACATTGATTTTCATGGAATTCGAAGGGGTCCGCCAAAATTCGAATCTGTCGCTGGCGGACTCTATTGGCGTCTATATGCCAAACTATCACATATAGGGTGAAACGGTTTTGACGATGTTATTCTACGCCTGATACTCTATCTGAACATTTATTTTCATGGAATTCGAAGGGGTCCGCCAAAATTCGAATCTGTCGCTATCGGCGTCTATATGCTCTATCTGAACATTTATTTTCATGGAATTCGAAGGGGTCCGCCAAAATTCGAATCTGTCGCTATTGGCGTCTATATGCCAAATATATATATCATATGTCTATATCATATGTAGGGTGAAACGGTTTTCACGATGTTATTCTACGCCTGATACTCTATCTGGACATTGATTGTCATGGAATTCGAAGGGGTCCGCCAAAATTAGAATCTGTCGCTGGCGGACTCTATTGGCGTCTATATGCCAAACTATCATATGTAGGGTGATTCGGATTTCACGATGTTATTTTACGCCTGATACTCTATCTGGAAATATATTTTCATGGAATTCGCAGGGGTCCGCCAAAATTTGAATCTGTCGCTGGTGGACTCTATTGGCGTCTAGATGCCAAACTATCATATGTATGGTGAAACGGATTTAACCATGTTAATATACGCCTGAAGCTCTATCTGGACATTGATTTTCATGGAATTCGAAGGGGTCCGCCAAAACTCAAAAACTCTATTTGGCGTCTAGACGCTAAACTGTCATATGTAGGGTGGAACGGATTTCACCACATTCATTAACGCTTAAAACTCCATCTGGACACCGATTTTCATGAAAATCGAAGGGGTCCGCCGAAACTCGAATATGTCGCTGACGAACTCTATTTTTAGTTTAGACGCCAAACTATCATATGTAGGGTGAAAAAGATTTCACCATGTTGATTTAGATGCTCTTGTCTATCTTTCTGTAGAGTTGTAGATGATTCTGAGGGGTCCGCGAATCATTCGCTGAATGTGAATGTGAATCTGTCGCTGTCTTCACACACGTCATTTTTGTATTATAAAGCATGATGTGGAATAAAGCGACGCCGATGCGACAGTGATATTTGAGACATGCAGAGGTCATGCAAATGTTTGTTTATGATTTAGTTTTTTGATATAGTATAGCCTAGAAATTAGGAAAAGGTGAGTACCTTTTGATAATTTTTCGTGTGAAAAAGGTGTGCGTGTACTGTGTGGTTTATGAACCGAAGTATGAGTCAGTTACTTTATCTAAGTACTTAGGTACTTACCCCTAACCCTACCAGTACCAAGGTAACTAGTTAGGGCTGATTAAACAGTGGCTTTGTGCCCACTGGAGTTAGACACAAAGCTCGCTTTCTTCACGCATGGATGAATTACAGGCCACATTTCAGGACACAGAGCTCATATAATTGGCCATTAAGTGCCTGGTTTGTCCACAGGGCACAGATGAATGCTGGGCCGCTGGCATATTTTTTGGACAGTTAATGCTGGTCGACCAAAGAAGAATGATTCTTTGAGCAATGAATGATTCAATCAGCCTATTTTCTCTGTATAAATGATTCAATCAGTGACTCACAACAGGTTTGCGCGGGAGGTGAATCGATTCATGAGTGATTCATTTGAAATAAGAATGATTCAATCAAAAGTAGTCGATTCACATTGAATCGTTGGCAAGTCTGCATTTAAAGGCAGTAACCCAAAGGTTCTGAGTCCATTTTGTAAAATATAAAATATTTGTATTAAATTAAAATACAACATTCTGAACAAAAAATAAGCTGCTATTTAACATCTCCTAATTTCTGTAACGTCTTGTAGCCATGAAGTTCACATATTTTCCATTCCATATTGTGGGGTACTACGTGATAAAGTTTGCCTTCTTAGAAATGTCAGAACTTTATACATAAACGTCATTTCTATATTACGATTGTTAGTCTTTTAGAAAACATTGCCTGCTTTTTATTTTGGTTTGCTTATTTTGTTTTATGGTCGTTGTTTACAGTCAGATAGTTATGTTTACCACCCGTTATTTTTTGCTTAGTTTCTCATGACAATAAACATAGATTGAGAAATAATGTCATACTAGAAGGCATATTTGAGCAGAGCAATGTACAGTTTTAATGGTGACACGTCTCGGGGATGCAAAGAGTCCCATATGGATATTTTAGCATTCCAGGGATGCTCCCATCGTTTCGTCAAACCTTTGAGAAAAATGAAGAATGTTATTCTGTATTTCTGAGAGAATGTTAAGCCATTTTTGACCAAAAAAAAGCGATAAATGTTCGACGAATCGTATAGAATCGAGTTTTTAAGCAAATTGAAAAAACGTCAAAAGAAAGGAAATAGTGTTCCCTTCAAAATAACTATCTCGGATTTTAATTTGTTTACCCCCTCCCCACAATTTGTTTTCGGGAAAAAATCCACCTTCTTAAGATTTCAAAAAGCCGGAATATATATTGGAGTACGAAGTGTGCATGATATACAAACAACATGTCAAAGCAATATCTTTATTTTGGAATGACTTATGGCTCCCTAAGTATAAGTAACTCATGACGTCATTTGCTAAGTTGGCGTTTTTTCGTGCCGTGCCGTGCTATTGGCCCCTCCCTAGGATATACTACAGGGCGGGGCCGGTCACTGCACCCTTCGATAGCTGTCCTCTGTCGACGTCACTTCCAAGGCTTCTTCAATTTCATCGAAGTCAAAGCCTAAATAAAAATTTGGAATTTCCCTCTCTGGTAAGGACTTAGTCATGATTGGAAAATATATGAGAAAAAAAAACATTGAATGACGTCCGCGGCATATATGGTAAATACCAGTAAGGCGCCGTAGTTGGCGATGAACGAGCGAGTGCGAAATAAATGTATGGTGAATTTCTACGCGATCAGGCAAGTAGTTTCTGAGATATAAAAAAGGTGAGCACGTTCGCACGTGCAGAGGCACCCCACCCCTGACTTGTGGGAAAGTGGCGGCAAAGAGGTCCCTAACCACACACCTTATTTGAACACATTCGGCTCAGCCTTTCCTGAGATATAGAATAGGAGTGAGCACGTGCGCACGTGCAGAGGCACCCCACCCCTGACTTGTGGGAAACTGGCGGCTGAGAGGTCCCTAACCACCCACCAAATTTGCCAACACAGTCGGCTCAGCCGTTCCTGCGACATAGAATAGGGGTGTGCCCGTGCGCACGTGCATAGGCACCCCACCCCTGACTTGTGGGAAGGCGGCGGTTGAGGGTCCCTAACCACACACAAAATTTGCAAACAATCGGCCCAGCCGTTGCAGAGTTTTTGCGAGAAAACACTTTTCAACACCCCTCACGCGGCACGCGGCACGCGTAGTGGTAGTCACCCATGTGAGTCAGCACTGGTTGCAAACAGGATAGGTTGGATGGGGCTACTCAGCAAAAAAGTCCGCTTGTCAATCGGACTTACGGATACAGAGATATAAGCTTCTTAAAAGCGTCGCCAGGGGCCGGGCCGGGTCGGGCCGGGCCGCTCATATTGAGATTTTTCCCATATACCACGGAAGGACGAGCGAGCGCTTCGCGCTCGCTCGTAATCATACCGCACTCGGCCGTCATTCATTTTCAAGACCTCTGTGCTTTCTTGAATCAATGCTTTCTTGAAATCAAAAATCAAGAAAGCACCTCGGTCTTGAAAATGTATTTACACCGGCCTCGTGCAGTATTATATACCAGAAAGACGCCGAAGATGGCGATGAACGAGCGAGCGCGAAGAAAATGTATGGTTAATTTCAACTTCATTGGGCAAGTAGTTTCTGAGATACAAAAAGGGTGCGCACGTGCACAGGTGCATAAGCACCCTTCACCTGACTTGTAGGAAAGTGGCGGCTGAGAAGTCCCTAACCACACACCAAATTTGAGCACAATCGGCTCAGCCGTTCCTGAGATATATGATAGGGGTGTGCACGTGCACACGTGCCGAGGCACCCCGCCACTAACTTGTGGGAAAGTGGCGGCTGAGAGGTCCCTAACCACACACCAAATTTGAACCCAATCGGCTCAGCCGTTGAGGAGTTATTGCGAGGAAACACCTTCCAACACCCCTCACTCGGTACGCGCCACGCGCAGTGGTAGTCACCCACGTCAGTCAGCACTGGTCTCAAACAGGGTAGGTTGGATGGGGCTGCTCAGCAAAGAAGCCCGCTTGTCAATCGGACGTGCGGTTGCAGAGATATTAGCTTGTCAAAAGCGTCGCCACGGGCCGGGCCGGGTCGGGCCGCTCATATTCAGATTTTCCCCATATACCACGGAAAGACGAGCGAGCGCTTCGCGCTCGCTCGTAATGAGTAATTCATGACGTCATATTTTGAAATTGCGTTTTTGGGCTTTTAGTGACCAGATACAGACAAATAAATGCCAGCACTGTATGTCTGAAACAAAACTGGTCTAGAAACATGTCTTTTTAATTTAGGTTTATCCATTCCAAATGTTGACCTTTGTGATGTTTGCGTTTAGCCGCGGCTTTGATTAACCCTTGAGTAGTAGTGACGCACGAGCCACGCGCGGTGAGGGAGGGTCCGGTGTCGTCCGTTCTGTAGTCATGTTTATCATCCAAGATGCAATATACCTTTAGTGTAGAGAAGACTGTTATTGAAGGCAAGAACTGAACATGGCGCGGTCGGAAAGCTGAACAAGACGTTCCAACCATTCAGGGCAGCACTTCTACACTACAACCGTATGTATCTCCGACGTGATATATCAACATGAAGCTGATATCCACATTTCACTGTCTAACGTGGTGAAACGCATATCAAAAGGTGACAAATGTCTGAATAATTTCGAGTGTGAAGCTTTCATGTGACTATTGACTGTTGCATACTTGCAAAACCGTTTGGCAAATACGGAATAGACAGCCAAGACAGACGAAGTCGAATTGGTCGCACATGCACCACCGCGTAGATCAGTCTTCCGTGGTCTAGTGGCCAGAGCGACAGCCTCTCACGCGGCGGAGCCGGTTCGAATCCCGGCGGGGGGCATAACTTTTGACAGGATGACGACTGAAACCGACTTTGCCGCTGCCATAGCGAGTCTAACCAATCTGTTGCGAGACCAAGTTGACGTCGCCAACCAACGTGAACAGCGAATGGCTGACCTTGTGACCCAGGCATTGCAGGGCAGACCAGTGATGGCGTCTGCAGACGACGCCGTCCCCGCGACCAGCAGACCTCGCCTTCCACCGTCAGCCACCCCAGCACCGCGGCTAGCCACCTCGGCTAGTCTCAGGGAGTTCTCGTCCTGGCGGAAGAAGCACCGAGGCTACCGTCTTCTCACAGGCCTCGATTCACTCTCTATTCCAGAACAACGAGCGGCGCTGCTAGCACTCCTCGACGATGAATGGACGCGAGTCGTGCGCTACTCTCTGGACGTAGACGACGCCACACCTGTAGACGACCTGCTTGACAAGATGGAGAAGCACCTCAGGAGCCAAAGGAGCGTGATCCTCGACAGGAAGGAGTTCTACACGAGACCGCAAGCGGATGGAGAGCCGTTCGACGACTACCTGATGGCGTTAAAGGAACTAGCGGAATTTTGCGATTTCTGGGCGTACTGTATGGACGACAGACTCAGAGACAGAATCGTAACAGGCATCCGTTGTGAAGAAACGGTGAGACTCCTTCTCGCCGAGCCGTCGCTGACTCTACAGAAGGCGATCGACATCTGTCGAGTGAGAGAGAACGCACTGCACAACAGCGAAGCGCTCCGTGGGAGCCACGCTCGCCCCGTGTCCGCCTACCGGCGTGGTCGGAGCCGGGACGGCAGAGGCGGCTGGGACAGCCAAGACGCCAGAGACAGCCGACACAGACGGGACAGCCAAGACGATCGTGGAAGACGATTCAGCCGGGAAAGACGAGAAGACGGCTACAGATGGGACAACCGGTCGCCAAGCCGCGAGAAGCGATGCGGCTACTGTGCTGGACAATGGCACCCCAAGGAGCAGCTGGCCTCCTGTCCTGCCCGAAACACCACGTGCAGAGCGTGTGGCATCAAAGGACACTACACATCAGTCTGCAAGAGGACCAGGCGGAACCACACGCCGTCAGACTCAGGAGGAAGACAGACGACCGAGAACCTCCACGTGAACGACGTGCGCATCCAAGGGGTGTCCGCGAAGAAGACACCGCAGGTTTCCCCTCTGGTCTGTCATCAGAGAGGTCAGGGATCGCTGCTCTGGACACCAGACACTGGTGCCGAGGTCTCCGTCATCGGCAGCAAAGAAGCAGAGCAGATCGGCGTCGACACAGCACAGCTGACACAGCCGGCCGACAGACTCCTGGCCGCTGGGGGACACCAGCTGGAATGTGCCGGCACGTTCCAGTGCAAGCTGACCATGGGCCGACGCCAGACGTCCACCACCGTGACAGTTGTGACGGGTCTGGACGCGGCCCTCTTGTCATGGTACGACTCCATCGCCATGGGTATCATCTCGCCGGAATTCCCCAGACAGATATACGGTGTCGCCGACGCAACGACGCAACAGACTGCTGCTGAAGAGACGGCTGCTGCACCCGTGACGGCTCAGGCCGTTGAAGCGGCGGATGTCAGCCCATCTCTTCCAAGATGGAACCCAGACGAAGGGGACCCGACGCCAGCCCAGAAGGACCTCCACCTGGACGCTCTGAAGAAGGCATTCCCTAGAGTGTTCAGCACCCAGCCACCACTGAGGGAGATGTCAGGCGGTCCGATGCGGATCGAGCTACGGCCAGACGCTCGTCCGTACGCTGTAACAGCCGCCAGACACATCCCACACGCATGGAGAGATGACATCAAGCATCAGCTGGACGAACTGATCGCACAAGAGATCATCACGCCTGTGGCACACCCAACTGAGTGGTTTCACCCGATGGTCCCAGTACCAAAGTCGCCTACAGACCGCAGTGACGGCAAGACCTCCGTGCGCATGTGCGTGGACCTGACAAGACTTAACCTCTACGTTCGACGTGGAGCGCACCCAGTCACCACGCCTCACGATGTCGTCACTGGGATCGAGCAAGGTAGCCGGTTCTTCACGAAGCTGGATGCGAAGTCTGGATACTTCCAGATCCCGATCGCAGAGGAAAACCAGGATCTGACGTGTTTTATAACACCCTGGGGACGCTTCAAGTTCAGGCGCGCTGTCATGGGCCTCTGCACGTCCGGAGACGAGTACGGACGGCGTGGAGACGCAGCGCTGGCAGGCCTGCCGAAGACGGGCAAGGTAGTCGACGACATCTTGGCCTACGATGACAACTACTCGACTCACCTCCAGCACGTCACCCAGATCCTTCAGCGGTGCGACAGCCACGGCATCACCCTGAACCCGGCGAAGGTGACGTTCGCTGCCGAGACGCTGGACTTCTGCGGCTACGTTATCAGTCCTGACGGCCACACGGCAGACCAGCGTAAGGTGCGGGCTATAGCAGATTTCCCCGTTCCAGAGAACCTCACGGACTTAAGGAGCTTCATGGGACTGGTGAACCAGCTCGGAGCATTCTCGACGGACACAGCCAGGACAGCCGAGCCTCTGCGAGACCTGCTGAGACCCCGGAACCAGTGGTCATGGACGTCGGTGCACTAGGCAGCGTTCGAGGCCGTCAAGGCAACGCTCGTCACCCCTCCAGTGCTGGCCTACTTCGACCCGTCACTGCCAACCGCAGTCCGCACAGACGCATCGCGCCTCCGAGGTCTTGGCTACACGCTGCTCCAGCGCCACGGTCAGGAATGGAAGCTGGTCCAGTGCGGCTCCAGATTCTTGACAGATGTCGAGTCACGCTATGCTGTCGTGGAGCTCGAGATGCTGGCGGTGACCTGGGCCGTACGCAAGTGCCACATCTATCTGGCTGGAATGCCAGAGTTCAACCTCATCACCGACCACAAACCCCTGGTTCCCATCCTGAACACCAAGTCTCTGGCGGAGATCGAAAACCCAAGACTCCAGCGACTGCGAGAAAAGCTCATGACCTACACCTTCACGGCCGTCTGGAAAGCTGGCAAGACGCATCATCTCCCAGACGCACTGTCAAGAGCTCCGGTTGATCACCCGAGCCCCGAAGACGAGGAAGCAGAGCACGACGTGTCGCATCAGACGCGCAGCGTCCTCTTGGCACGGATCACGGACGGCGGCGACGACGAAGCGGGAGTTCCACCGTTCCAGGATGCTCTCCTCGACAAGATAAAGGAGGCCGCCAGAACAGACGCGACATATCAGAGGGTGGCCGAGACAGTTCTGCACGGTTTCCCCGAACACAAGGCGGAGCTCCCCAGTCTGATTCGTCCCTACTGGAACGTCCGCGAGCGCTTGTCCATGGACGACAGCCTCCTCGTCTGTGGAGCACGGCTCGTCATCCCGCACAGCCTCCGACGTGAAGTGCTAGAGCGCCTGCATGACAGTCACCAAGGAGTCGACCGGACGAAGCGGCGCGCCAGACAGTCGGTGTACTGGCCCAACATCGACCAAGACATCCACAATATCGTGACGTCATGCCGTCACTGCCACGAGAGGATGCCGAGTCTGCAGAAGGAGCCGCTCCTGACCGACCACCAGCCGACGAGGGTATTCCAGTCTGTGTCGGCGGACTTCTTCCACCACGCAGGGAAGACATTCCTCGTGTACGCTGACAGACTCTCCGGTTGGCCCATCGTCGTCTCCTGCAAGAGAGAAGCGACATCATGGACCCTCGTCTGCTCTCTGCGCGAGATATTCTCCTCCACAGGTGTACCAAACGTTCTGCGGAGCGACGGAGGTCCACAGTTCTCGGCGCACAACACCAGGGACTTCCTCAAGCGCTGGGGGTTCAGTCACGTACTATCAAGTCCGCACTACCCACAGTCGAATGGCCACGCCGAATCCGCAGTCAGACTGGTCAAACGTCTCCTGCAGAAAACGTCTGTAACCGGAGACACGGACTGCGACGAGTTCGCCCGAGGCATCCTGGAGATCCGGAACACACCCCGGGCGGACGGGCGCTCTCCCGCCCAAATCCTTTACGGGCATTCAGTTCGCTCGGCAGTCCCCATGCATCACCGCGCCTTCGACAAAGCCTGGCAGAGGGCTGCGGAGGACTGCGACCGAAAGGGGGAGGATGTGAAGAAAGCGGCGGAGGAGGCCTACAACGAAGGAGCCAAGCCGCTGCACCCGCTGCGTATCAGAACGCACGTCAGCATCCAGGACCCGACCACTGGCCTGTGGGACAAGATGGGCCAGGTGGTGGCCATCGGGCGCCACAGGGACTACCTCGTCAAGTTGCCCAGAGGCCGCATCCTGTGGCGCAACCGGAGGTTCATTCGCCCGTACCATCCCATCACCGCGACGCAAGGTGACCACGTCTCTGGACGCAAGGACGTGAGGCCGGCTCCTGTCCGACCCGCTCGGAAGAGAAGGTGCGGTTCGCAGACGAGCAGCAGGCAGCGGCACCGCGACGGGGCATCCGTCAGCGGCAGCCCCCCGGAGAGACTGCAGGTCGACCCGAAACTGAAAACTTACTGGTCGACCCGGGGGGAGGTGTGATGTCTGCGTTTTAGCCGCGGCTTTGATAAAACCTTGAGTAGTAGTGACGCACGGGCCACGCGTGGTGAGTGAGGGGCCGGTGTCGTTCGTTCTGTAGTCATGTGTATCATCCAAGATGCAATATACCTTTAGTGTGGAGAAGACTGTTATTGAAGGCAAGAACTGAACAACCTTATGTGATCTCTTCTTGACCTGAGCTTGACACTAACTTCACTTAAATGAGGGCAGATGGTAATATGACTATCACTATCGAATGTTCCGTTCCCATAACACATGTGTCGCATGACTTTCGTAGATCTTCTGCGTATAGTGACGTTTTGTGACCTGATCTTGACCTTGACATTTGCCAACAATCTCACTTTAGCTCATGCGGGTTATGCATCATACTTTTAGGAACACTTTGGGTGACCATGGCCGCAATCACAGGCTTTGGATGGAAAGTATGGCCCAACAACACAAATGCCTCTATGTTCACCTTTGACCCGTCCGTGACCTGCTATATGACCTCAATTCCAAAATTTCGAGTATCTTTTAGATGCGTCTCATTGAGATCTTTCACACGCCGTCTTGCGCGTCTCGCTGCGATCATTGGTTCCGGAGATAACGAGGGGGCAATGTCCCCCCCCCCTGGTCAATGGCGTGCGACTGAGACCACGGTCAATACCGGGTTAATATTTCTTAAATTTCTTAGAAATTATCCCTAGGCTGCATACGGAAGTTTCACAAAGTTATTTGCACAGAAACGTCTCCTGTCATTTGTATAGGAACTATTCATATTTAATAACCAGTAAAACGCCCTTATTGGGTCGGGAACTGAGCGGTTGGTTCTTACTAAGTGTGTTTTCCCAATGTGTGCGAACAGTCAAGCACCTTGCTTTAAATTTAAAAGGACAGGACATATTGCTTCAACCGACTATGCATTTGTGTAGCTCTGTTGCTATGGACACGCGCTTCAAATGGGAATCATGATTTTTCGTCGGCGCGCGCTGCCTCCAAACCCGACAATGCGGCTTTTTACAACTTAAATACGTTACTTTTAAGGCGTAAAAATGTGTGTGTGCAATTTTGCAGGCACTTCTATTATGCGGTTGGAGGGAAATACAACATGGCTAAAACCATGGTCAAGGTCGAGTCGGGCCACTCATACCTACATAGATTTCCCCCTTAGTTGACTAAAGACGTTACATGCATTTTCTTTGCCAGTACCGTTCAAGTATATGTCCACTTACATACAACATGTGCATATTATGCATTTATACGAAACGCAGTAAGTAGATTGGTATAGTACTCAACTTCAACTCATCTAAGCACAAATTGACCAAAGTTTCTTTGGCTGTGCTTTTCCTATTTTCATTAACCGATCCTACCTATAACAGCCCATTTTATATTATATTTTCACGTTATGTTAGAACGTAATTTTTTTATATTTACCTTTGTTTTCAGCAAAACGTGTATTTTAATGATAACTTCTAATTCTTTCAAATGCGAGAACAAATTTTCTTTATCATACAATCTGAGTAGTTCTTTCTTTTCGGCATGCCCAAAACCTTTGATGACAAATCTACAGGCTTATCTCCTATAGCAAATATCCAAATGCATCATTCATTGGTTTAACCCTATTTGTAACAGGCTCCTGGCTACCCCTATTTGTAACAGGGGGGGGGGGCGGGTTCCGCCCCCCCGGAGATCTCGAGATCTACCCGTCCAATTTTCAAAAATGAAACGGTGTTTGGTTCCCCTCAACACGATATACATTTATAAACAATACAAAAATATAAATTTGGGATAGGGGGGCAACAGGGGGGCAAAAACTACAAATTTTAGTGGTATTTTTGATCCAACATAACTTTCATGTTTATCGTCTGATTTTAACACAACTAATAGGAATCGATAGAGATTAAATAGTAAATTGATATATGACGGTGACGTTTGAAAATTCAAAAATCATAGGCGTGTGCAGGTCACTCAATATGGGGGTGAAGTAAATGCGTAATAAAACCATTTTTTGATGTTGTTTTTTTGATAAATGAAATGGTATGTGATTGAGACATTAGAAAAACAGTTATAAATCATATTTTTTTGCCATAGGCGGTACCAGGTTAGTGAAAAAGGGGGGTAAAGTTGGGAAAAATATTAACCGCAGACAAGTTGCTACCCAGCACTATAAATATGTTACTGATCATAGATAGTTCCTTTTTGCATGTTAGTACTTCATCATAGGCGTATCCAGGATCCAAACTAGGGCGGCGCAATACCTTTTGATAAGTATATTATCCGCTATTATGATACTAACTAGTCAACAGTGACTATTTCACTTACAACTTCAATTAACATTGCCGGGTAGGAGCGGGCCGGCTGGTGGTAGGCCGGCTTGGGCTGGTACTGCGGGTGCTGAGCCTCGCCCGTGTAGGTCACCTCGGCGTTGTTTCCGTAGTCGTTGGCGACGTACTTGACGTGCTGGACGCGGCCGTCGGGCAGGTTGACCGAGTAGTAGCCCTCGACGTTTCCGTTGGCGTCAGCCTGCTGGTTATGCGAGAAGACGGCGCCGTTGTAGTGGTCGTTGACGGCGTAGTCGAACTGATAGGGCCGCGGCTCTGAGTAGTCCTCTTGGGGGCCGTAGCCCTTGGGCTTGTATACCGGCTGGTAGGCGGGCTTGTAGGTATGCGCGTAGGAGGGCTTGTGGGCAGGCTGGTAGTCGGGCTTGTAGGTAGGCGCGTTGGAAGGTGTGTGGGCAGGCGGGTTGGAGGGCTTGTGGGCAGGCTGGTAGGTGGGCTTGTAGGTAGGCGCGTGGGAAGGTGTGTAGGCAGGCGAGTTGGAGGGCTTGTGGGCAGGCTGGTAGGCGGGCTTGTAGGTAGGCGCGTGGGAAGGTGTGTGTGCAGGCGGGTTGGAGGGCTTGTGGGCAGGCTGGTAGGCGGGCCTGTAGGTAGGCGCGTGAGAAGGTGTGTGTGCAGGCGGGTTGGAGGGCTTGTGGGCAGGCTGGTAGGCGGGCTTGTAGGTAGGCGCATGGGAAGGTGTGTGGGCAGGCGTGTTGGATGGCTTGTGGGCAGGCTGGTAGTCGGGCTTGTAGGTAGGCGCGTGGGAAGGTGTGTGGGCAGGCGGGTTGGAGGGCTTGTGGGCAGGCTGGTAGGTGGGCTTGTAGGTAGGCGCGTGGGAAGGTGTGTGGGCAGGCGAGTTGGAGGGCTTGTGGGCAGGCTGGTAGGCGAGCTTGTAGGTAGGCGCGTGGGAAGGTGTGTGGGCAGGCAGGTTGGAGGGCTTGTGGGCAGGCTGGTAGGCGGGCTTGTAAGTAGGCGCGTGGAAAGGTTTGTGGACAGGCGGGTTGGAGGGCTTGGGGGCAGGCTGGTAGGCAAGCTTGTAGGTAGGCGCGTGGGAAGGTGTGTAGTCAGTCGCGTAGGAAGACTTGTAGGCAGGCCTGGAGTCGGCAACGGCCATGGCCAGGAGAGCGGCAAACACGAACAGCTGTGAACAGAAACAGACCAGAGTTATATGTCAAACCAAGTGAAACAAGTAAGATTGTCAACAACTGTATAATCCTTTAGCAAACATTAACGTGATAGTATTAGCCTGGTACCCAGAAAAACAAAAAGAACAGTTCGTTTGCTAAATTTATGCTTTGCAGTCTGAGTCTGGCTCAGCTGATATAGAAACACTGCGGCGTTTAACTCTGCCTCTGAAAAGCGTTGCACTCCTTACCTTCATGACTCCAGAGATAGTTGTGTTGTTGGTCCCAGAGAGGACGGCAGTGACTGATGTGGCCAGCGGAGCAGCCGGAGCCTTTATACAGCGCCGGGCCTAGCTGACGAAGGTCGCCCTCCCTGAGAGTCCGGCCAGGAAGGCCGGTGGATTCCGGCCAGGAAGCAGGCACGTAGCCGAGGGGGGGGGGGGGGGGGGGGGCAAACTATGTTTTGCCCCCCCCCCCCCAAGACGTGAAGTCTAATACATGCTATATCTACGTTTTTAGAACGGTACTGGGCATCCCAAAATTGCAGCAGTCAAAATCCAGCTAGCCACAATCAAAAACTTTCATTTCGCACCGCGTCGCGGCATGACACAAGTTTCGCAATTGCATATACAAATTTAGAAAATGGAAAATTAATTCCATTAAGTGTCTTGCAGAGGCTCTCCTTCGCGGTAATTGCTGGCTCCAGGGTCAACTCTTTTCATAAAATATTAACTTTAACTCGCGCGGCGCTGGGGTCTCCATCCGAACGTCCGGTGCTGAAGGGGGGAGGGGGTAAATTTACCCCCCCCCCCCCCCCCCACCTCGTATCATCCGAACCAATAACCGCAGCGAGACGCGCAAGGCGGCAATCGAAAGCTCTCAGTGAGAGGAATCTAACGCATACCTGAAATTCTTAAGATAAGGTCACATGTCAGGTCACGGTCAGGTCAAGTGTCAAAATGTAAGTATTTGGGTTCTTGGGCTATACTTTCCATCCAAAGCCTTATATTGCAACTATTATCTCACAAAGTGCTCCAGAATGTATAATGCATTTCCCGCATAAGTAAAAGTGAAATTGTAAGCAAAGGTCAAGGTCAAGGTCAGGTCACAAAAGGTCACAGGTCTACGAAAGCCATGCGACACATGTTGTATGGGTTAGTTTACACGTATAATTCGATAGAAGCAGCCATTTTCACAGCCTGACCTCATATAATGGCCCTCAGGTCAAGGTCAGGTCACAATAAGGACAACATTTGAATTTTGTAATATAAATAACCATTGCATGTTTCTAGTCTAGTTTTGTCTTAGAAATACAGTGGTGGCATTTATTTGTCTGTATCTGGTCTGTTAAAGCCAGAAAACTCAATTTAAACAAATTACGTCATGAGTTACTTATACTTAGTCAGTCAAAAATAAAGATATTGTTTTGAAATTTGATTTTAGCATCGTTGATACTCGGTTCTCTAATATATCTTCCGGTTTTTTTAAAATCTTCAACAAAAAAACTTTTGTGGAAATTCTTCCCAAAAAAAATCAGTTTTTTGCATTTTTAGGGTCAAAAACCCCAAATTTTGCAAATCCGAGATAGCCATTTGAAGACAATGTTATTTCCGAGTTGCATCAACACGCTATTTTCTACGATTTTTTCAAATATTTAACGTTTTTTCACCAAAAATTACATGACTTGACGTCACTAAAACGTCATTATCTGCCAAAATGTTTCACGAATTAAAAAAAAAAATGGCAGAAGACGTAGAATTGATGCACCATAAGCTACCGTAAGTTTCACTTTGATATCTGTAATAGTTGTCAAGTTATGGAGAAAATCCGGGAGGGGGGGGGGGATTTACTCCCCCCCCCCCCCCAGAGCCGGGCGGGTTAAAGCGGGCTACATGTTTAGCTAGTCTGCCGAGTTCCGAAAAAGGCGACGCGAACGCAAAGACGCGGACATCGGCACCCGGAAGTTGCTCCAGCAGTGCCCAACTTGCTGGCCCGAGGAGCTAATAGTGGGATGAGTTTACCGAATGAGTTCCTAGCCAGACTGGAGGAGCACAAGGGCAGGTCGGAGTTGCCCCTGAGCATGTCGGCAGGGTGACAAAGCAGCCAGTCCAGTCCCTGGCCAGGTCGGAAGGATCTCTGAACAGGCCGAATGGGCCCCTTGACACACAAGAGGGGCTTCTTGGAAGATCAGAGGAGTCCCCGGTCAGACCGGAAGGGCCCAAAGCATGATGAAGATTAAATACAAAGAGGACTTACTCCACAATACAAATTTTAAAATCGGAGCTTTCGGGTATATTGTTACACCCTTCGTCAGCGATTAAGAGGCATTCGGTAACAGGTCATTGCTCGTCTTTAAGACGAGCAATGACATGTTACCGAATGCCTCTTAATCGCTAACGAAGGGTGTTACAATATACCCGCAAGCTCCGATTTCAATTTGTATTGTAGAGTAAGGCCTCTTTGTATTTAATATATATCACCCACTCCACATCATGTCTTTTCGCGGATCTCAGATGAGTCCTTGAACAGGTCAGAAGGGTGTTGAAAAGGTCGGAAGGGCCCCTAGACGATCTGAAGGGACCCTGTGCCTTTCAGCAGTAAGAATGCAGTTGTCCAGAGAATAAAACGCAAAATTTTTGCGCCGCTTCGCGGCGCAATTTACCTTCAAATTCAATTATATGTGGATTAGAAGAAAACAACGGCCTGTTTCTCGGCGCATTTATGTGTTATGCCGCTACTTTCCTATATAATTGGGCAAAATAGTTCACCTTAGCACCTTTCTTCTAACCGCACTTTTACACACACAATAAATTTTTTTTAGAGGTCCGCTCCGCACCATACGCAATGTGACGCATTGATGAGAATGCATATAGGCCCAGGTCCCGAACGGAGATGGGCCGCCGGCGCTTCCTTAGCCGTGCGCCGCAGCAGTACAACCAGCTACCACCGGACTTGACACGGCTCCCGGTACCCGTGTTCAGCAGACACCTCAGGCGCCACCTGTGCCGGGACCTGGGCTGAGAACCTGTTCTGCCGGCGTTGAGCTTGTCTTCTTATATCTTATACGACAGGCATGTATGGAATGTGTGCTTGTGTGTCTGTTTGTGAGCATGTTTTGGACCACCCTCCTCGTATGTTTTATCTTTTTGACGAGAGGCCGTAAGAGCCACAAGTTTATTGTGGATGGTCTCAATATATGTCTACGTCTACGTCTACGTTCCAAAAAATGCAGGAGGCACATCCAAATGGCCCCCTCCCCAGCACGGCGCGGGTTAGGCCTAATACACTGTTTAGATCCATGTAAAATAAAACGCGTGTGCATCAGCGCTGTCAGCGCCAGGAGGAAGCCAAATACAGTTCAGTAAAATTACGGCCTGACCAGTTATGTTATTGGACTAGTTCCATGAATAGAAGCAATTCGTCAATATTCGTCGCAAATAGTCCATCTGAAGATAATTATAATATACACATTTCAGGTATCGATATCTCTAAGTATACACCTTCAAATGGTTCCGCAAACTTGTACGGACAGTCCGTACAAGTTTTTGGAGGTTCGCCAACTTGTACGGTCACTGTCCGTACTGTCCGTAGTGGTGGCGACGCCCATGCGGATATAAGTATTCCCTCGGTGACGTCATGGCAGATTTTGCGCAGCAGGGACGGTTCTACCTTATATTTATGGCCTTGGGAAGATGGTAAGCGTTCAATGTCTTGTGTTGATAGTGTTATCGGGTGTTTTCATGTATGCCAATATGTGCATATATTATGATGTGGAAAGGTGATGAATCGTGAGTCATGTTTCCTGTATAGATATGGTCTTGGCGTCAGTCGGGACCGAGGCTCCCGGGTCGTATGTTAAAAAGGTACCTTGTATCGTTTGAGGCTGAAGTCATCGTTTCGTTTTGAAGATTATTGAAACATCTTTTTGCATTTGTGTTCACGTCAGATGACGTTTGTTTCGCACGTCACAGGACGTTTGCGTCGCGTCGGAGGATACGCAGTACGCATGTCGCATGTTACACACCAGGGTTATGACTTATATGCTGGTTTTCAAATATACTTCAAAGAGTTGTGTCATGTTTTCGCACTGGGAGCTGCAAACTGTCTACGAACACCTTGCATAAAACTATACGATTACAAGGAATACACCCGTATCATATAATTCGGGGCAGTGCCTGGTAACCTATTTACAAGTACAGGTCTGCCCCGGGTAAGCACTGCTACGATTGCGAACGTTTTCCTTTCTTTGACGCAACGAGCGCAATGAATAGCCTTGTAAGACACACACAATTACATGACTTTATCTATTAATCACATTACTATAACATGGTAGACGGTCGTCGACCATATTACGAGGGCAAAACAGTCCTTCGTAGCTCGTTCAACCAACTACGAGTGAATAGGTGGCAGGGAGATACAAACTACTCGTAATGTCAACGACTCAAACCGTCGTGTTAAAACAAGGCAAAGGGTCTGCAGATTTACGCTAAGCTTGTATGCTTGTGAATATGACACTCACTTGTAGAAATGAGTTTACAGTGTAGCGTTGAGCCTGGTCACTAACTTTCGCTAAAGGTCACGTGGCGTCGGTCACACACGCTACACAGCCACCACTCGAGTCGTTTAATCATGCATTGCTTCGAACCGCATGGCTACTCCAGGTTAATGAACAGTTTCTGGGAAATCGAATTCGTGTCTTGCTAAAAAAAAAAATCCCTTCCGGTACAGTAGTTTCTCCGTGAAAACGATACCGGAGAGGGAGACGGATGGTACATTTTTATTAAAACAACATTGATATAGAACTATTCAAAAATACGTTCTGCAAACTATCCACACCCTTGCTAAATAATACACGATATGCTCATTGCTTTTTCCTAGTTTGGATCAGGGATTTTTTTTTAATCCATTCAACATTCATCCAGCACTCTTCTTTCGTTGCGCTTTCTTTCTTACTTTAGATCTGGGATGGGATGCAAGAACATTTCAGAGCTGAGGAGCCAAGACATGACAAGAGAAACGGTGGGACATGACACCGTAAGGGAGAACGATAGCTCAGTTACATTCGCTTCCTGGCAAGCACGTAGCCAGGATTTCGTCCAGGGGGGGGGGCGCCTCGAAAGGGCCCCTTCCCGAGCGCTGAAAGGGCCAAACAAAACGGATGAAAAGGCACGTTACAAGGATGGAAAATGCAGTATGACAGGTATGGCATAGGCCATCCCAACTTTTAGGAGCTGGAGTTAGCAAACTGCCATATCAACTTTGGAACCAGCGACACCAATTTGGAATCAGCTAGCTAATCAGCTAACTTGGAATATTTTTGAAGCTCAAGAACTGCAACTCTTTAAACAAATTGCGCCGCGGAGCGTCGCGAAAATTTTGAGTCGGATGCTCTAGATATGCATTCTCATCAATGCGTCACATTGCGTATGGTGCGGAGCGGACCTCTAATTTTTTTTATTGTGTTGTAAAAGTGCAGTAAGAAGAAAGGTGCTAAAGTGAACTATTTTGCCCAATTATACAGGAAAGTAGCGGCATAACACATAAATGCGCCGAGAAACAGGCGGTTGTTTTCTTCTAATCCACATATAATTGAATTTGAAGGTAAATTGCGCCGCGAAGCGGCGCAAAAATTTTGCGTTTTATTCTCTGGACAACTGCATTCTTACTGCTGAAAGGCACAGGGTCCCTTCAGATCGTCTAGGGGCCCCTCCGACCTTTTCAACACCCTTCTGACCTGTTCAAGGACTCATCTGAGATCCGCGAAAAGACATGATGTGGAGTGGGTGATATATATTAAATACAAAGAGGCCTTACTCTACAATACAAATTGAAATCGGAGCTTGCGGGTATATTGTAACACCCTTCGTTAGCGATTAAGAGGCATTCGGTAACATGTCATTGCTCGTCTTAAAGACGAGCAATGACCTGTTACCAAATTCCTCTTAATCGCTGACGAAGGGTGTAACAATATACCCGAAAGCTCCGATTTTAATATTTGTATTGTGGAGTAAGTCCTCTTTGTATGTAATCTTCATCTGGCATCTCTACGTGCTTTGGGCCCTTCCGGTCTGACCGGGGACTCCTCTGATCTTCCAAGAAGCCCCTCTTGTGTGTCAAGGGGCCCATTCGGCCTGTTCAGAGATCCTTCCGACCTGGCCAGGGACTGGACTGGCTGCTTTGACACCCTGCCGACATGCTCAGGGGCAACTCTGACCTGCCCTTGTGCTCCTCCAGTCTGGCTAGGAACTCATCCGGTAAACTCATCCCACTATTAGCTCCTCGGGCCAGCAAGTTGGGCACTGCTGGAGCAACTTCCGGGTGCCGATGTCCGCGTCTTTGCGTTCGCGTCGCCTTTTTCGGAACTCGGCAGACTAGCTAAACATGTAGCCCGCTTAAACCCGCCCGGCTCTGGGTGGGGGGGGGGGTAAATCCCCCCCCCCCCCCTCCCGGATTCTCTCCATAACTTGACAACTATTACAGATATCAAAGTGAAACTTACGGTAGCTTATGGTGCATCAATTCTACGTCTTCTGCCATTTTTTTTAATTCGTGAAACATTTTGGCAGATAATGACGTTTTAGTGACGTCAAGTCATGTAATTTTTGGTGAAAAAAAACGTTAAATATTGGCAAAATCGTAGAAAATAGCGTGTTGATGCAACTCGGAAATAACATTGTCTTCAAATGGCTATCTCGGATTTGCAAAATTTGGGGTTTTTGACCCGAAAAATGCAAAAAACTGATTTTTTGGGAAGAATTTCCACAAAAGTTTTTTTGTTGAAGATTTTCAAAAAACCGGAAGATATATTAGAGAACCGAGTATCAACGATGCTAAAACCAAATTTCAAAACAATATCTTTATTTTTGACTGACTTATAGCTCTAAGTATAAGTAACTCATGACGTCATTTGTTTAAATTGAGTTTTCTGGCTTTAACAGACCAGATACAGACAAATAAAAGCCACCACTGTATTTCTAAGACAAAACTAGACTAGAAACATGCAATGGTTATTTATATTACACAATTCAAATGTTGTCCTTATTGTGACCTGACCTTGACCTGAGGGCCATTATATGAGGTCAGGCTGTGAAAATGGCTGCTTCTATCGAATTATACGTGTAAACTAACCCATACAACATGTGTCGCATGGCTTTCGTAGACCTGTGACCTTTTGTGACCTGACCTTGACCTTGACCTTTGCTTACAATTTCACTTTTACTTATGCGGGAAATGCATTATACATTCTGGAGCACTTTGTGAGATAATAGTTGCAATATAAGGCTTTGGATGGAAAGTATAGCCCAAGAACCCAAATACTTACATTTTGACACTTGACCTGACCGTGACCTGACATGTGACCTTATCTTAAGAATTTCAGGTATGCGTTAGATTCCTCTCACTGAGAGCTTTCGATTGCCGCCTTGCGCGTCTCGCTGCGGTTATTGGTTCGGATGATACTAGGTGTAGGGGGGGGGGGTAAATTTACCCCCCTCCCCCCTTCAGCACCGGACGTTCGGATGGACACCCCAGCGCCGCGCGAGTTAAAGTTAATATTTTATGAAAAGAGTTGACCCTGGAGCCAGCAATTACCGCGAAGGAGAGCCTCTGCAAGACACTTAATGGAATTAATTTTCCATTTTCTAAATTTGTATATGCAATTGCGAAACTTGTGTCATGCCGCGACGCGGTGCGAAATGAAAGTTTTTGATTGTGGCTAGCTGGATTTTGACTGCTGCAATTTTGGGATGCCCAGTACCCTTCTAAAAACGTAGATATAGCATGTATTAGACTTCACGTCTTGGTGGGGGGGCAAAACATAGTTTGCCCCCCCCCCCCCCCCCCCCTCGGCTACGTGCCTGCTTCCTGGCCGGAATCCACCGGCCTTCCTGGCCGGACTCTCAGGGAGGGCGACCTTCGTCAGCTGGGCCCGGCGCTGTATAAAGGCTCCGGCTGCTCCGCTGGCCACATCAGTCACTGCCGTCCTCTCTGGGACCAACAACACAACTATCTCTGGAGTCATGAAGGTAAGGAGTGCAACGCTTTTCAGAGGCAGAGTTAAACGCCGCAGTGTTTCTATATCAGCTGAGCCAGACTCAGACTGCAAAGCATAAATTTAGCAAACGAACTGTTCTTTTTGTTTTTCTGGGTACCAGGCTAATACTATCACGTTAATGTTTGCTAAAGGATTATACAGTTGTATGTTGACAATCTTCCTTGTTTCACTTGGTTTGACATATAACTCTGGTCTGTTTCTGTTCACAGCTGTTCGTGTTTGCCGCTCTCCTGGCCATGGCCGTTGCCGACTCCAGGCCTGCCTACAAGTCTTCCTACGCGACTGACTACACACCTTCCCACGCGCCTACCTACAAGCTCGCCTACCAGCCTGCCCCCAAGCCCTCCAACCCGCCTGTCCACAAACCTTTCCACGCGCCTACTTACAAGCCCGCCTACCAGCCTGCCCACAAGCCCTCCAACCTGCCTGCCCACACACCTTCCCACGCGCCTACCTACAAGCTCGCCTACCAGCCTGCCCACAAGCCCTCCAACTCGCCTGCCCACACACCTTCCCACGCGCCTACCTACAAGCCCACCTACCAGCCTGCCCACAAGCCCTCCAACCCGCCTGCCCACACACCTTCCCACGCGCCTACCTACAAGCCCGACTACCAGCCTGCCCACAAGCCATCCAACACGCCTGCCCACACACCTTCCCACGCGCCTACCTACAAGCCCGCCTACCAGCCTGCCCACAAGCCCTCCAACCCGCCTGCACACACACCTTCCCACGCGCCTACCTACAAGCTCGCCTACCAGCCTGCCCACAAGCCCTCCAACTCGCCTGCCCACACACCTTCCCACGCGCCTACCTACAAGCCCACCTACCAGCCTGCCCACAAGCCCTCCAACCCGCCTGCCCACACACCTTCCCACGCGCCTACCTACAAGCCCGACTACCAGCCTGCCCACAAGCCCTCCTACGCGCATACCTACAAGCCCGCCTACCAGCCGGCATACAAGCCCAAGGGCTACGGCCCCCAAGAGGACTACTCAGAGCCGCGGCCCTATCAGTTCGACTACGCCGTCAACGACCACTACAACGGCGCCGTCTTCTCGCATAACCAGCAGGCTGACGCCAACGGAAACGTCGAGGGCTACTACTCGGTCAACCTGCCCGACGGCCGCGTCCAGCACGTCAAGTACGTCGCCAACGACTACGGAAACAACGCCGAGGTGACCTACACGGGCGAGGCTCAGCACCCGCAGTACCAGCCCAAGCCGGCCTACCACCAGCCGGCCCGCTCCTACCCGGCGCCGACCCCGGCCTACAAGCCCGCCTACCCCCCATACTAAGTAAAACAAAAAAAAACTGTGTGAATCGTGATTTATTCGTGTTTAGCCATGAGCTTAAATTTTGTTAAATGAGTCCATTCTGTCTTCGTTGTGTTCATACTTCATACGTTGTCTATGCATTCCAAAGATGAATACAAGTCAAATATGTAACACGCAAAATATTTTTGTTAGCATAAAAGTGCATAGCAAGGAACACAGAAGAAGTGCCCTCAAATACAGTCGAGACTATGGAACTGCAAAACAAAAGGTCACGGAATGCACAACTAACTTCAAACTGCAATACATCATACACCGCCAGCAATGCCTATCACGACAGACTTGTCTATGTTTTTGATTCAGGGACGGATTCAAGGGGAGGCATCCAGGGCTCGGAAGAATGATCGAAGCCAATCGAAATCTGACATATTTTCTGATGTTAAGGAGAATGTATGCAACTTTTACTTAGGCATATGTGATTCATATAAGTTATTAATGCACAAACAAGCGAAATCCGGGGATGTTTGGCACTGTGTCGAACTTTTTGGAATTTGCCCCCCCCCCACCCAAGTTTTTCGCCGTTCTGGATTCGCCAGTGTTTTGATTCATGCATCATTACAAGCGAGAGCGAAGCGCTCGCTCGTCCTTCCGTGGTATATGGGGAAAATCTGAATATGAGCGGCCCGGCACGGCCCGGCCCGACCCGACCCGTGGCGACGCTTTTGAGAAGCTCACATCTCTGCAACCACACGTCCGATTGACAAGCTGACTTCTTTGCTGAGCAGCCCCATCCAACCTATCCTGTTTGAGGCCAGTGCCAACTCATGTGGGCGCCTACCACTGCGCGTGGCGCATGCCGCGTGAGGGGTGTTGAAAAGTGTTCCCTCACAAAAACCCTACAACGGCTGAGCCGATTGTGTGCAAATTTGGTGTGTGGTTAGGGACCCCACATCCGCCAATTTTCCACAAGTCAGGGGTGAGTGCCTCTGCACGTGCGCACGTGCACACCCCTATTCTATACCTCAGGAACGGCTGAGCCGATTGTGTTATAATTTGGTGTATGGTTAGGGACCTCTCCTCTCATCCGCCGGCTTTCCACAAGTCAGGGGTGGGGTGCCTCTGCAAGTGCGCACGTGCCCACGATTGTTTTGGGTATCTCAGAAACTACTTGCCCGATCGAGTTGAAATTCACCATACACTTCGATCGCGCTCGCTCGTTCTTCGCCAATTACGGCGCCTTACTGGTTCATATTGCATTCATGTTACTGCTGCGTGAATGAATAGCTGAATGTATGAGCTATGCACATATTTAATGGCGCAGCCACCGCTCGAGTCATTTTATCATTGATTGTATCGAAATGCATGGGTAATCCAGGCATGCAATAGGATGAAACATAGACAAGTACGGATTTTGTAATGATAATTGTGTACCTAAAGGCAAAGATTCTATTAACCCTATTTGTAACAGGGGGGGGCGGATTCCGCCCCCCCCCCCCCTCATGTTTTTCACAGATATCTCCAGAACGGCTGGGAGCAGGCCCATGAAATTTTGGGACTTTTCATAGAATTGAACTCCGCATTTGGAGTCAAAATTTTGAGTTCTTAACTTGAACAGAGGCGGTTCCAGGGCACAGTTTTGGGTGGGTTCGGAGGCGACATTTGGCGAAAATACGGAAATGCGATCTTCACGGTTTCTTCGTAACTGCATCAAGTATGAAGGAGTTACATCGGCTTACCGTGATTGCAACAAGTGCAAACTAGATGATGTTAATGAAATATCATACAAAATTGCATGGCAGAGGCGGTTTCAGGGGCTTGAAAAGGGGGGTTTCCAGGAAGTATTCAATGCTTGGCGGGAAGCCAATAGAGCAATGTAAGGGGTATTTATAGCTATCAAGATGTAAAAGATAGCTTCTGCTTCCATTATTTGCATAATTTATTACATATAGAGTTTCAGGGGCGTGTTCAGGAACATGAAAAGGGGGGTGACTGGCATGGTGATGACGATATGCCAGCGATTACGGCGCAATATACGTTTATCTTATAATAATATATGCACATATGAGACCAGAAAAGGGAATAAAGTCATTTTTTTGCAGAGGCGCGCTCAGGAATGGAAGAAAGGGGGTCATATTATTGCAAGGAAACTAAGAGGCATGGGCGTACAATGACATAACATACTGCAGTTTTCGGATGAAACACGCACCACAGACTACTCTACGAACGACTATAAGATAATAGGCGAGTTCAGGTAGGGTAAAAAGGGGGGTAAGCAATGTTAATTGAAGTTGTAAGTGAAATAGTCACTGTTGACTAGTTAGTATCATAATAGCGGATAATATACTTATCAAAAGGTATTGCGCCGCCCTAGTTTGGATCCTGGATACGCCTATGATGAAGTACTAACATGCAAAAAGGAACTATCTATGATCAGTAACATATTTATAGTGCTGGGTAGCAACTTGTCTGCGGTTAATATTTTTCCCAATTTTACCCCCCTTTTTCACTAACCTGGTACCGCCTATGGCAAAAAAATATGATTTATAACTGTTTTTTCTAATGTCTCAATCACATACCATTTCATTTATCAAAATAACAACATCAAAAAATGGTTTTATTACGCATTTACTTCACCCCCATATTGAGTGAGCTGCACACGCCTATGATTTTTGAATTTTCAAACGTCACCGTCATATATCAATTTACTATTTAATCTCTATCGATTCCTATTAGTTGTGTTAAAATCGGACGATAAACATGAAAGTTATGTTGGATCAAAAATACCACTAAAATTTGTAGTTTTTGCCCCCCTGTTGCCCCCCTATCCCAAATTTATATTTTTGTATTGTTTATAAATGTATATCGTGTTGAGGGGAACCAAACACCGTTTCATTTTTGAAAATCGGACGGGTAGATCTCGAGATCTCCGGGGGGGGGCGGAATCCGCCCCCCCCCCCCCCTGTTACAAATAGGGGTAGCCAGGAGCCTGTTACAAATAGGGTTAAACCAATGAATGATGCATTTGGATATTTGCTATAGGAGATAAGCCTGTAGATTTGTCATCAAAGGTTTTGGGCATGCCGAAAAGAAAGAACTACTCAGATTGTATGATAAAGAAAATTTGTTCTCGCATTTGAAAGAATTAGAAGTTATCATTAAAATACACGTTTTGCTGAAAACAAAGGTAAATATAAAAAAATTACGTTCTAACATAACGTGAAAATATAATATAAAATGGGCTGTTATAGGTAGGATCGGTTAATGAAAATAGGAAAAGCACAGCCAAAGAAACTTTGGTCAATTTGTGTTTAGATGAGTTGAAGTTGAGTACTATACCAATCTACTGCGTTTCGTATAAATGCATAATATGCACATGTTGTATGTAAGTGGACATATACTTGAACGGTACTGGCAAAGAAAATGCATGTAACGTCTTTAGTCAACTAAGGGGGAAATCTATGTAGGTATGAGTGGCCCGACTCGACCTTGACCATGGTTTTAGCCATGTTGTATTTCCCTCCAACCGCATAATAGAAGTGCCTGCAAAATTGCACACACACATTTTTACGCCTTAAAAGTAACGTATTTAAGTTGTAAAAAGCCGCATTGTCGGGTTTGGAGGCAGCGCGCGCCGACGAAAAATCATGATTCCCATTTGAAGCGCGTGTCCATAGCAACAGAGCTACACAAATGCATAGTCGGTTGAAGCAATATGTCCTGTCCTTTTAAATTTAAAGCAAGGTGCTTGACTGTTCGCACACATTGGGAAAACACACTTAGTAAGAACCAACCGCTCAGTTCCCGACCCAATAAGGGCGTTTTACTGGTTATTAAATATGAATAGTTCCTATACAAATGACAGGAGACGTTTCTGTGCAAATAACTTTGTGAAACTTCCGTATGCAGCCTAGGGATAATTTCTAAGAAATTTAAGAAATATTAACCCGGTATTGACCGTGGTCTCAGTCGCACGCCATTGACCAGGGGGGGGGGATATTGCCCCCACGTTATCTCCGGAACCAATGATCGCAGCGAGACGCGCAAGACGGCGTGTGAAAGATCTCAATGAGACGCATCTAAAAGATACTCGAAATTTTGGAATTGAGGTCATATAGCAGGTCACGGTCGGGTCAAAGGTGAACATAGAGGCATTTGTATTGTTGGGCCATACTTTCCATCCAAAGCCTGTGATTGCGGCCATGATCACCCAAAGTGTTCCTAAAAGTATGATGCATAACCCGCATGAGCTAAAGTGAGATTGTTGGCAAATGTCAAGGTCAAGATCAGGTCACAAAACGTCACTATACGCAGAAGATCTACGAAAGTCATGCGACACATGTGTTATGGGAACGGAACATTCGATAGTGATAGTCATATTACCATCTGCCCTCATTTAAGTGAAGTTAGTGTCAAGCTCAGGTCAAGAAGAGATCACATAAGGTTGTTCAGTTCTTGCCTTCAATAACAGTCTTCTCCACACTAAAGGTATATTGCATCTTGGATGATACACATGACTACAGAACGAACGACACCGGCCCCTCACTCACCACGCGTGGCCCGTGCGTCACTACTACTCAAGGTTTTATCAAAGCCGCGGCTAAAACGCAGACATCACACCTCCCCCCGGGTGGACCAGTAAGTTTTCAGTTTCGGGTCGACCTGCAGTCTCTCCGGGGGCTGCCGCTGACGGATGCCCCGTCGCGGTGCCGCTGCCTGCTGCTCGTCTGCGAACCGCACCTTCTCTTCCGAGCGGGTCGGACAGGAGCCGGCCTCACGTCCTTGCGTCCAGAGACGTGGTCACCTTGCGTCGCGGTTGTGGGATGGTACGGGCGAATGAACCTCCAGTTGCGCCACAGGATGCGGCCTCTGGGCAACTTGACGAGGTAGTCCCTGTGGCGCCCGATGACCACCACCTGGCCCATCTTGTCCCACAGGCCAGTGGTCGGGTCCTGGATGCTGAAGTGCGTTCTGATACGCAGCGGGTGCAGCGGCTTGGCTCCTTCGTTGTAGGCCTCCTCCGCCGCTCTCTTCACATCCTCCCCCTTTCGGTCGCAGTCCTCCGCAGCCCTCTGCCAGGCTTTGTCGAAGGCGCGGTGATGCATGGGGACTGCCGAGCGAACTGGATGCCCGTAAAGGATTTGGGCGGGAGAGCGCCCGTCCGCCCGGGGTTTGTTCCGGATCTCCAGGATGCCTCGGGCGAACTCGTCGCAGTCCGTGTCTCCGGTTACAGACGTTTTCTGCAGGAGACGTTTGACCAGTCTGACTGCGGATTCGGCGTGGCCATTCGACTGTGGGTAGTGCGGACTTGATAGTACGTGACTGAACCCCCAGCGCTTGAGGAAGTCCCTGGTGTTGTGCGCCGAGAACTGTGGACCTCCGTCGCTCCGCAGAACGTTTGGTACACCTGTGGAGGAGAATATCTCGCGCAGAGAGCAGACGAGGGTCCATGATGTCGCTTCTCTCTTGCAGGAGACGACGATGGGCCAACCGGAGAGTCTGTCAGCGTACACGAGGAATGTCTGCCCTGCGTGGTGGAAGAAGTCCGCCGACACAGACTGGAATACCCTCGTCGGCTGGTGGTCGGTCAGGAGCGGCTCCTTCTGCAGACTCGGCATCCTCTCGTGGCAGTGACGGCATGACGTCATGAGATTGTGGATGTCTTGGTCGATGTTGGGCCAGTACACCGACTGTCTGGCGCGCCGCTTCGTCCGGTCGACTCTTTGGTGACTGTCATGCAGGCGCTCTAGCACTTCACGTCGGAGGCTGTGCGGGATGACGAGCCGTGCTCCACAGACGAGGAGGCTGTCGTCCATGGACAAGCGCTCGCGGACGTTCCAGTAGGGACGAATCAGACTGGGGAGCTCCGCCTTGTGTTCGGGGAAACCGTGCAGAACTGTCTCGGCCACCCTCTGATATGTCGCGTCTGTTCTGGCGGCCTCCTTTATCTTGTCGAGGAGAGCATCCTGAAACGGTGGAACTCCCGCTTCGTCGTCGCCGCCGTCCGTGATCCGTGCCAAGAGGACGCTGCGCGTCTGATGCGACACGTCGTGCTCTGCTTCCTCGTCTTCGGGGCTCGGGTGATCAACCGGAGCTCTTGACAGTGCGTCTGGGAGATGATGCGTCTTGCCAGCTTTCCAGACGGCCGTGAAGGTGTAGGTCATGAGCTTTTCTCGCAGTCGCTGGAGTCTTGGGTTTTCGATCTCCGCCAGAGACTTGGTGTTCAGGATGGGAACCAGGGGTTTGTGGTCGGTGATGAGGTTGAACTCTGGCATTCCAGCCAGATAGATGTGGCACTTGCGTACGGCCCAGGTCACCGCCAGCATCTCGAGCTCCACGACAGCATAGCGTGACTCGACATCTGTCAAGAATCTGGAGCCGCACTGGACCAGCTTCCATTCCTGACCGTGGCGCTGGAGCAGCGCGTAGCCAAGACCTCGGAGGCGCGATGCGTCTGTGCGGACTGCGGTTGGCAGTGACGGGTCGAAGTAGGCCAGCACTGAAGGGGTGACGAGCGTTGCCTTGACGGCCTCGAACGCTGCCTAGTGCACCGACGTCCATGACCACTGGTTCCGGGGTCTCAGCAGGTCTCGCAGAGGCTCGGCTGTCATGGCTGTGTCCGTCGAGAATGCTCCGAGCTGGTTCACCAGTCCCATGAAGCTCCTTAAGTCCGTGAGGTTCTCTGGAACGGGGAAATCTGCTATAGCCCGCACCTTACGCTGGTCTGCCGTGTGGTCGTCAGGACTGATGACGTAGCCGCAGAAGTCCAGCGTCTCGGCAGCGAACGTCACCTTCGCCGGGTTCAGGGTGATGCCGTGGCTGTCGCACCACTGAAGGATCTGGGTGACGTGCTGGAGGTGAGTCGAGTAGTTGTCATCGTAGGCCAAGATGTCGTCGACTACCTTGCCCGTCTTCGGTAGGCCTGCCAGCGCTGCGTCTCCACGCCGTCCGTACTCGTCTCCGGACGTGCAGAGGCCCATGACAGCGCGCCTGAACTTGAAGCGTCCCCAGGGTGTTATAAAACACGTCAGATCCTGGTTTTCCTCTGCGATCGGGATCTGGAAGTATCCAGACTTCGCATCCAGCTTCGTGAAGAACCGGCTACCTTGCTCGATCCCAGTGACGACATCGTGAGGCGTGGTGACTGGGTGCGCTCCACGTCGAACGTAGAGGTTAAGTCTTGTCAGGTCCACGCACATGCGCACGGAGGTATTGCCGTCACTGCGGTCTGTAGGCGACTTTGGTACTGGGACCATCGGGTGAAACCACTCAGTTGGGTGTGCCACAGGCGTGATGATCTCTTGTGCGATCAGTTCGTCCAGCTGATGCTTGATGTCATCTCTCCATGCGTGTGGGATGTGTCTGGCGGCTGTTACAGCGTACGGACGAGCGTCTGGCCGTAGCTCGATCCGCATCGGACCGCCTGACATCTCCCTCAGTGGTGGCTGGGTGCTGAACACTCTAGGGAATGCCTTCTTCAGAGCGTCCAGGTGGAGGTCCTTCTGGGCTGGCGTCGGGTCCCCTTCGTCTGGGTTCCATCTTGGAAGAGATGGGCTGACATCCGCCGCTTCAACGGCCTGAGCCGTCACGGGTGCAGCAGCCGTCTCTTCAGCAGCAGTCTGTTGCGTCGTTGCGTCGGCGACACCGTATATCTGTCTGGGGAATTCCGGCGAGATGATACCCATGGCGATGGAGTCGTACCATGACAAGAGGGCCGCGTTCAGACCCGTCACAACTGTCACGGTGGTGGACGTCTGGCGTCGGCCCATGGTCAGCTTGCACTGGAACGTGCCGGCACATTCCAGCTGGTGTCCCCCAGCGGCCAGGAGTCTGTCGGCCGGCTGTGTCAGCTGTGCTGTGTCGACGCCGATCTGCTCTGCTTCTTTGCTGCCGATGACGGAGACCTCGGCACCAGTGTCTGGTGTCCAGAGCAGCGATCCCTGACCTCTCTGATGACAGACCAGAAGGGAAACCTGCGGTGTCTTCTTCGCGGACACCCCTTGGATGCGCACGTCGTTCACGTGGAGGTTCTCGGGCGTCTGTCTTCCTCCTGAGTCTGACGGCGTGTGGTTCCGCCTGGTCCTCTTGCAGACTGATGTGTAGTGTCCTTTGATGCCACACGCTCTGCACGTGGTGTTTCGGGCAGGACAGGAGGCCAGCTGCTCCTTGGGGTAACATTGCCCAGCACAGTAGCCGCATCGCTTCTCGCGGCTTGGCGACCGGTTGTCCCATCTGTAGCCGTCTTCTCGTCTTGCCCGGCTGAATCGTCTTCCACGATCGTCTTGGCTGTCCCGTCTGTATCGGCTGTCTCTGGCGTCTTGGCTGTCCCAGCCGCCTCTGCCGTCCCGGCTCCGACCACGCCGGTAGGCGGACACGGGGCGGGCGTGGCTCCCACGGAGCGCTTCGCTGTTGTGCAGTGCGTTCTCTCTCGCTCGACAGATGTCGATCGCCTTCTGTAGAGTCAGCGACGGCTCGGCGAGAAGGAGTCTCACCGTTTCTTCACAACAGATGCCTGTTACGATTCTGTCTCTGAGTCTGTCGTCCATACAGTACGCACAGAAATCGCAAAATTCCGCTAGTTCCTTTAACGCCATCAGGTAGTCGTCGAACGGCTCTCCATCCGCTTGCGGTCTCGTGTAGAACTCCTTCCTGTCGAGGATCACGCTCCTTTGGCTCCTGAGGTGCTTCTCCATCTTGTCAAGCAGGTCGTCTACAGGTGTGGCGTCGTCTACGTCCAGAGAGTAGCGCACGACTCGCGTCCATTCATCGTCGAGGAGTGCTAGCAGCGCCGCTCGTTGTTCTGGAATAGAGAGTGAATCGAGGCCTGTGAGAAGACGGTAGCCTCGGTGCTTCTTCCGCCAGGACGAGAACTCCCTGAGACTAGCCGAGGTGGCTAGCCGCGGTGCTGGGGTGGCTGACGGTGGAAGGCGAGGTCTGCTGGTCGCGGGGACGGCGTCGTCTGCAGACGCCATCACTGGTCTGCCCTGCAATGCCTGGGTCACAAGGTCAGCCATTCGCTGTTCACGTTGGTTGGCGACGTCAACTTGGTCTCGCAACAGATTGGTTAGACTCGCTATGGCAGCGGCAAAGTCGGTTTCAGTCGTCATCCTGTCAAAAGTTATGCCCCCCGCCGGGATTCGAACCGTCTCCGCCGCGTGAGAGGCTGGCGCTCTGGCCACTAGACCACGGAAGACTGATCTACGCGGTGGTGCATGTGCGACCAATTCGACTTCGTCTGTCTTGGCTGTCTATTCCGTATTTGCCAAACGGTTTTGCAAGTATGCAACAGTCAATAGTCACATGAAAGCTTCACACTCGAAATTATTCAGACATTTGTCACCTTTCGATATGCGTTTCACCACGTTAGACAGTGAAATGTGGATATCAGCTTCATGTTGATATATCACGTCGCAGATACATACGGTTGTAGTGTAGAAGTGCTGCCCTGAATGGTTGGAACGTCTTGTTCAGCTTTCCGACCGCGCCATGTTCAGTTCTTGCCTTCAATAACAGTCTTCTCCACACTAAAGGTATATTGCATCTTGGATGATAAACATGACTACAGAACGGACGACACCGGACCCTCCCTCACCGCGCGTGGCCCGTGCGTCACTACTACTCAAGGGTTAATCAAAGCCGCGGCTAAACGCAAACATCACAAAGGTCAACATTTGGAATGGATAAACCTAAATTAAAAAGACATGTTTCTAGACCAGTTTTGTTTCAGACATACAGTGCTGGCATTTATTTGTCTGTATCTGGTCACTAAAAGCCAAAAAAACGCAATTTCAAAATATGACGTCATGAATTACTCATTACGACCGAGCGCGAAGCGCTCGCTCGTCTTTCCGTGGTATATGGGGAAAATCTGAATATGAGCGGCCCGACCCGGCCCGGCCCGTGGCGACGCTTTTGACAAGTTAATATCTCTGCAACCGCACGTCCGATTGACAAGCGGGCTTCTTTGCTGAGCAGCCCCATCCAACCTACCCTGTTTGAGACCAGTGCTGACTGACGTGGGTGACTACCACTGCGCGTGGCGCGTACCGAGTGAGGGGTGTTGGAAGGTGTTTCCTCGCAATAACTCCTCAACGGCTGAGCCGATTGGGTTCAAATTTGGTGTGTGGTTAGGGAACTCTCAGCCGCCACTTTCCCACAAGTTAGTGGCGGGGTGCCTCGGCACGTGCACGTGCACACCCCTATCATATATCTCAGGAACGGCTGAGCCGATTGTGCTCAAATTTGGTGTGTGGTTAGGGACCCCTCAGCCGCCGCTTTCCCACAAGCCAGAGATGGGGTGCCTTTGCACGTGCGCACGTGGGCACCCCTATTATATATCGCAGGAATGGCTGAGCCGATTGTGTTCAAATTTGGTGTTTGGTTAGGGACTTCTCAGCCGCCACTTTCCTACAAGTCAGGTGAAGGGTGCTTATGCACCTGTGCACGTGCGCACCCTTTTTGTATCTCAGAAACTACTTGCCCAATGAAGTTGAAATTAACCATACATTTTCTTCGCGCTCGCTCGTTCATCGCCAACTTCGGCGTCTTTCTGGTATATAATACTGCACGAGGCCGGTGTAAATACATTTTCAAGACCGAGGTGCTTTCTTGATTTTTGATTTCAAGAAAGCATTGATTCAATAAAGCACAGAGGTCTTGAAAATGTATGACGGCCGAGTGCGGTATGATTACGAGCGAGCGCGAAGCGCTCGCTCGTCCTTCCGTGGTATATGGGAAAAATCTCAATATGAGCGGCCCGGCCCGACCCGGCCCGGCCCGTGGCGACGCTTTTAAGAAGCTTATATCTCTGTATCCGTAAGTCCGATTGACAAGCGGACTTCTTTGCTGAGTAGCCCCATCCAACCTTTCCTGTTTGCAACCAGTGCTGGCTCACATGGGTGACTACCACTACGCGTGGCGCGTGCCGCGTGAGGGGTGTTGAAAAGTGTTTTCTCGCAAAAACTCTGCAACGGCTGGGCCGATTGTTTGCAAATTTTGTGTGTGGTTAGGGACCCTCAACCGCCGCCTTCCCACAAGTCAGGGGTGGGGTGCCTATGCACGTGCGCACGTGCACACCCCTATTCTATGTCGCAGGAACGGCTGAGCCGACTGTGTTGGCAAATTTGGTGTGTGGTTAGGGACCTCTCAGCCGCCAGTTTCCCACAAGTCAGGGGTGGGGTGCCTCTGCACGTGCGCACGTGCACACCCCTATTATATATCTCAGGAACGGCTGAGCCGATTGTGTTCTAATTTGGTGTGTGGTAAGGGACCTCTAAGCCACCGCCTTTGCACAAGCAGAGGTGGGGTGCCTCTGCACGTGCGCACGTGCTCACTCCTATTCTATATCTCAGGAAAGGCTGAGCCGAATGTGTTCAAATAAGGTGTGAGGTTAGGGACCTCTTTGCCGCCACTTTCCCACAAGTCAGGGGTGGGGTGCCTCTGCACGTGCGAACGTGCTCACCTTTTTTTGTATCTCAGAAACTACTTGCCTGATCGCGTAGAAATTCACCATACATTTATTTCGCACTCGCTCGTTCATCGCCAACTACGGCGCCTTACTGGTATTTACCATATATGCCGCGGACGTCATTCAATGTTTTTTTTTTCATATATTTTCCAATCATGACTAAGTCCTTACCAGAGAGGGAAATGCCAAATTTTTATTTAGGCTTTGACTTCGATGAAATTGAAGAAGCCTTGGAAGTGATGTTGACAGAGGACAGCTATCGAAGGGTGCAGTGACCGGCCCCGCCCTGTAGTATATCCTAGGGAGGGGCCAATAGCACGGCACGGTACGAAAAAACGCCAACTTAGCAAATGACGTCATGAGTTACTTATACTTAGGGAGCCATAAGTCATTCCAAAATAAAGATATTGCTTTGACATGTTGTTTGTATATCATGCACACTTCGTACTCCAATATATATTCCGGCTTTTTGAAATCTTAAGAAGGTGGATTTTTTCCCGAAAACAAATTGTGGGGAGGGGGTAAACAAATTAAAATCCGAGATAGTTATTTTGAAGGGAACACTATTTCCTTTCTTTTGACGTTTTTTTCAATTTGCTTAAAAACTCGATTCTATACGATTCGTCGAACATTTATCGCTTTTTTGGTCAAAAATGGCTTAACATTCTCTCAGAAATACAGAATAACATTCTTCATTTTTCTCAAAGGTTTGACGAAACGATGGGAGCATCCCTGGAATGCTAAAATATCCATATGGGACTCTTTGCATCCCCGAGACGTGTCACCATTAAAACTGTACATTGCTCTGCTCAAATATGCCTTCTAGTATGACATTATTTCTCAATCTATGTTTATTGCCATGAGAAACTAAGCAAAAAATAAAGGGTGGTAAAAATAACTATCTGACTGTAAACAACGACCATAAAACAAAATAAGCAAAACAAAATAAAAAGCAGGCAATGTTTTCTAAAAGACTAACAATCGTAATATAGAAATGACGTTTATGTATAAAGTTCTGACTTTTCTAAGAAGGCAAACTTTATCACGTAGTACCCCACAATATGGAATTTCTGTCTAGTGGAAAATATGTGAACTTCATGGCTACAAGACGTTACAGAAATTAGGAGACGTTAAATAGCAGCTTATTTTTTGTTCAGAATGTTGTATTTTAATTTAATACAAATATTTTATATTTTACTAAATGGACTCAGAACAAGTCTGCCTTTAAATGCAGACTTGCCAACGATTCAATGTGAATCGACTACTTTTGATTGAATCATTCTTATTTCAAATGAATCACTCATGAATCGATTCACCTCCCGCGCAAACCTGTTGTGAGTCACTGATTGAATCATTTATACAGAGAAAATAGGCTGATTGAATCATTCATTGCTCAAAGAATCATTCTTCTTTGGTCGACCAGCATTAACTGTCCAAAAAATATGCCAGCGGCCCAGCATTCATCTGTGCCCTGTGGACAAACCAGGCACTTAATGGCCAATTATATGAGCTCTGTGTCCTGAAATGTGGCCTGTAATTCATCCATGCGTGAAGAAAGCGAGCGTTGTGTCTAACTCCAGTGGGCACAAAGCCACTGTTTAATCAGCCCTAACTAGTTACCTTGGTACTGGTAGGGTTAGGGGTAAGTACCTAAGTACTTAGATAAAGTAACTGACTCATACTTCGGTTCATAAACCACACAGTACACGCACACCTTTTTCACACGAAAAATTATCAAAAGGTGCTCACCTTTTCCTAATTTCTAGGCTATACTATATCAAAAAACTAAATCATAAACAAACATTTGCATGACCTCTGCATGTCTCAAATATCACTGTCGCATCGGCGTCGCTTTATTCCACATCATGCTTTATAATACAAAAATGACGTGTGTGAAGACAGCGACAGATTCACATTCACATTCAGCGAAAGATTCGCGGACCCCTCAGAATCATCTACAACTCTACAGAAAGATAGACAAGAGCATCTAAATCAACATGGTGAAATCTTTTTCACCCTACATATGATAGTTTGGCGTCTAAACTAAAAATAGAGTTCGTCAGCGACATATTCGAGTTTCGGCGGACCCCTTCGATTTTCATGAAAATCGGTGTCCAGATGGAGTTTTGAGCGTTAATGAATGTGGTGAAATCCGTTCCACCCTACATATGACAGTTTAGCGTCTAGACGCCAAATAGAGTTTTTGAGTTTTGGCGGACCCCTTCGAATTCCATGAAAATCAATGTCCAGATAGAGCTTCAGGCGTATATTAACATGGTTAAATCCGTTTCACCATACATATGATAGTTTGGCATCTAGACGCCAATAAAGTCCACCAGCGACAGATTCAAATTTTGGCGGACCCCTGCGAATTCCATGAAAATATATTTCCAGATAGAGTATCAGGCGTAGAATAACATCGTGAAATCCGAATCACCCTACATATGATAGTTTGGCATATAGACGCCAATAGAGTCCGCCAGCGACAGATTCTAATTTTGGCGGACCCCTTCGAATTCCATGAAAATCAATGTCCAGATAGAGTATCAGGCGTAGAATAACATCGTGAAAACCGTTTCACCCTACATATGATATAGACATATGATATATATTTGGCATATAGACGCCAATAGCGACAGATTCGAATTTTGGCGGACCCCTTCGAATTCCATGAAAATAAATGTTCAGATAGAGCATATAGACGCCAATAGCGACAGATTCGAATTTTGGCGGACCCCTTCGAATTCCATGAAAATAAATGTTCAGATAGAGTATCAGGCGTAGAATAACATCGTGAAAACCGTTTCACCCTACATATGATAGTTTGGCATATAGACGCCAATAGAGTCCGCCAGCGACAGATTCGAATTTTGGCGGACCCCTTCGAATTCCATGAAAATCAATGTCCAGATAGAGCTTCAGGCGTAGATTAACATGGTTAAATCTGTTTCACCCTAGATATGATAGTTTGGCATCTAGACGCCAATAGAGTCCACCAGCGACATATTCGAATTTTGGCCGACCCCTTCAAATTCCATGAAAATCAATGTCCAGATAGAGCTTCAGGCGTAGATTAACATGGTTAAATCCGTTTCACCCTACATATGATAGTTTGGCATCTAGATGCCAATAGAGTCCACCAGCGACAGATTCGAATTTTGGCGGACCCCTGCGAATTCCATGAAAATATATTTCCAGATAGAGTATCAGGCGTAGAATAAGATCGTGAAATCCGTATCACCCTACACATGATAGTTTGGCATATAGACGCCAATAGAATCCGCCAGCGACAGATTCGAATTTTGGCGGACCCCTTTGAATTCCATGAAAATCGGTGTCCAGATAGAGCTTTATGCGTAAATTAATATAGCGAAATCCGTATCACCCTACCTTTGATAGTTTGGCATCTATACGCCAATAGAGTCCGCCAGCGTCAGATTCGAATTTTGGCGGACCCCTTTGAATTCCATGAAAATCAATGTCCAGATAGAATATCAAGCGTAGAATAACTTCGTGAAATCTGTTTCACCCTACATATGCGATTTTTTTTCCGTTTCCATATGATAGTTTGGCATCTAGACGCCAATAGAGTCCACCAGCGACAGATTCAAATTTTGGCGGACCCCTGCGAATTCCATGAAAATATATTTCCAGTAGAGTATCAGGCGTAGAATAACATCGTGAAATCCGTATCACCCTACATATGATAGTTTGGCATCTAGACGCCAATAGAGTCCGCCAGCGACAGATTCGAATTTTGGCGGACCCCTTTGAATTCCATGAAAATCGGTGTCCAGATAGAACTTTATGCGTAAATTAATATAGCGAAATCCGTATCACCCTACCTTTGATAGTTTTGCATCTATACGCCAATAGAGTCCCACAGCGACAGATTCGAATTTTGGCGGACCCCTTTGAAATCCATGAAAATCAATGTCCAGATAGAATATCAAGCGTAGAATAACTTCGTGAAATCTGTTTCACCCTACATATGATAGTTTGGCATCTAGACGCCAATAAAGTCCACCAACGACAGATTCGGATTTTGGCGGACCCCTGCGAATTCCATGAAAATCAATTTCCAGATAGAGTATCAGGCGTAGAATAACATCGTGAAATCCGTATCACCCTACATATGATAGTTTGGCATATAGACGCCAATAGAGTCCACCAGCGACTCTAAGCTGGCGGACTCTATTGGCGTCTATATGCCAAACCATCATATGTAGGGTGATACAGATTTCACGATGTTATTCTACGCCTGATACTCTATCTGGAAATTGATTTTCATGGAATTCGCAGGGGTCCACCAAAATTCGAATCTGTCGCTGGTGGCCTCTATTGGTGTCTAGATGCCAAACTATCATATGTATGGTGAAACGGATTTAACCATGTTAATCTACGCCTGAAGCTCTATCTGGACATTGATTTTCATGGAATTCGAAGGGGTCCGCCGAAATTCGAATCTGTCGCTGGCGGACTCTATTGGCGTCTATATGTCAAACTATCATATGCAGGGTGAAACGGATTTCACGATGTTATTCTATGCCTGATACTCTATCTGGAAATTGATTTTCATGGAATTCGCAGGGGTCCGCCAAAATTCGAATCTCTCGCTGGTTGACTCCATTGGCGTCTAGATGCCAAACTATCATATGTAGGGTGAAACAGATTTCACGAAGTTATTCTACGCTTGATATTCTATCTGGACATTGATTTTCATGGAATTCAAAGGGGTCCCCCAAAATTCGAATCTGTCGCTGGCGGACTCTATTGGCGTATAGATGCCAAACTATCAAAGGTAGGGTGATACGGATTTAACTATATTAATTTACGCATAAAGCTCTATCTGGACACCGATTTTCATGGAATTCAAAGGGGTCCGCCAAAATTCGAATCTGTCGCTGGCGGACTCTATTGGCGTCTATATGCCAAACTATCATATGTAGGGTGGTACGGATTTCACGATGTTATTCTACGCCTGATACTCTATCTGGAAATTGATTTTCATGGAATTCGCAGGGGTCCGCCAAAATTCGAATCTGTCGCTGGTGGACTCTATTGGCGTCTAGATGTCAAACTATCATATGTAGGGTGAAACGGATTTAACCATGTTAATCTACGCCTGAAGCTCTATCTGGACATTGATTTGCATGGAATTCGAATAGGTTTGCCAAAATTCGAATCTGTCGCTGGCGGATTCTATTGGCGTCTATATGCCAAACTATCATATGTAGGGTGATACGAATTTCACTATATTAATTTACGCATAAAGCTCTATCTGGACACCGATTTTCATGGAATTCAAAGGGGTCCGACAAAATTCGAATCCGTCGCTGGCGTACTCTATTGGCGTCTAGATGCCAAACTATCATATGTAGGGTGATGCAGATTTCACGATGTTATTCTACGCCTGATACTCTATCTGGACATTGATTTTCATGAAATTCGCAGGGGTCCGCCAAAATTCGAATCTGTCGCTGGCGACTCTATTGGCGTCTAGATGCCAAACTATCATATGTAGGGTGATACGGATTTCACGATGTTATTCTACGCCTGATACTCTATCTGGAAATATATTTTCATGGAATTCGCAGGGGTCCGCCAAAATTCGAATATGTCGTTGGTGGACTCTATTGGCGTCTAGATGCCAGACTATCATATGTAGGGTGAAACGGATTTAACCATGTTAATCTACGCCTGAAGCTCTATCTGGACATTGATTTTCATGGAATTCGAAGGGGTCCACCAAAATTCGAATCTGTCGCTGGTGGACTCTATTGGCGTCTAGGTGCCAAACTATCATATGTAGGTTGAAATGGATTTAACCATGTTAATCTACGCCTGAAGCTCTATCTGGACATTGATTTTCATGGAATTCGAAGGGGTCCGCCAAAATTCGAATATGTGGCTGGCGGACTCTATTGGCGTCTATATGCCAAACTAACATATGTAGGGTGATACGGATTTCACTATATTAATTTACGCATAAAGCTCTATCTGGACACCGATTTTCATGGAATTCAAAGGGGTCCGACAAAATTCGAATCTGTCGCTGGCGTACTCTATTGGCGTCTAGATGCCAAACTATCATATGTAGGGTGATGCGGATTTCACGATGTTATTCTACGCCTGATACTCTATCTGGACATTGATTTTCGTGAAATTCGCAGAGGTCCGCCAAAATTCGGATCTGTCGCTGGCGGACTCTATTGGCGTCTAGATGCCAAACTATCATATGTAGGGTGAAACAGATTTCACGAAGTTATTCGACGCTTGATATTCTATCTGGACATTGATTTTCATGGAATTCAAAGGGGTCCGCCAAAATTCGAATCTGTCGCTGGCGGACTCTATTGGCGTATAGATGCCAAACTATCAAAGGTAGGGTGATACGGATTTCGCTATATTAATTTACGCATAAAGCTCTATCTGGACATTGATTTTCATGGAATTCGAAGGGGTCCGCCAAAATTCGAATCTGTCGCTGGCGGACTCTATTGGCGTATATATGCCAAACTATCATATGTAGGGTGATACGGATTTCAATATGTTATTCTGCGCCTGATACTCTATCTGGAAATATATTTTCATGGAATTCGCAGGGGTCCGCCAAAATTTGAATCTGTCGCTGGTGGACTCTATTGGCGTCTAGATGCCAAACTATCATATGTAGGGTGAAACGGATTTAACCATGTTAATCTACGCCTGAAGCTCTATCTGGACATTGATTTTCATGGAATTCGATGGGGTCCGCCAAAACTCAAAAACTATATTTGGCGTCTAGACGCTAAACTGTCATATGTAGGGTGGAACGGATTTCACCACGTTCATTAACGCTTAAAACTCCATCTGGACACCCATTTTCATGAAAATCGAAGGGGTCCGCCAAAACTCGAATATGTCGCTGGCGAACTCTATTTTTAGTTTAGACGCCAAACTATCATATGTAGGGTGAAAAATATTTCACCATGTTGATTTACATGCTCTTGTCTATCTTTCTGTAGAGTTGTAAATGATTCTGAGGGGTCCGCGAATCTTTCGCTAAATGTGAATGTGAATATGTCGCTGTCTTCACACACGTAAAAAATGCCTAATGCAAAATCAAAATAAATGTTATATTCGCTTACAAAAGCGAAGCGTAAAGTCATTAATGCTTTTGGAACTTGGAATTTGAAATTATAATAAATATTATAAATATAATTTTATAATCAAAATAAACAACCTATTTCCCATTTTAGCAAATGTCCTGCAATTGGCGTCGTGCCCTCTTTGCCGTCGCGCCACATTCGCCCACGGCCGCCCGCTGCTTTTATCTAACTAACCTAACTATTTTCATAATTCAATAACAACATTCAATGACGTCATTGAAATTTCTACAAGGATTTTGAATGACTGCAAACTGCAAAGAGAGCTGTCTGGCATTAAGGATAGTTATCCACATTGCGAGTCGTTGCGAATGAATCATTCATGAGCCACTCATATTAGCCGTGAGTCACTGTGAATCGATTCACCATGACTAGTGTTAATGTTGAGTGACTGAATCATGATTGAATCATTCATTATGTTAATGTTGAGTGATTGAATCATGATTGAATCATTCATTATGGTAATGTTGAGTGATTGAATCATGATTGAATCATTCATTACGGTAATGTTGAGTGATTTAATCATGATTGAATCATTCATTACCGTCCGTGAATCACTGTGAATCGACTCATGACAAATATAAATCATTGACAAGTCTGTTTAAATGCCTTTCACTTTGTTTACCATTCACGGCCCGAGGATTATCAGCAGAGCGTTAATAATAGCAACTGTGCATGCCCACAGAACAGATAAGGCACACACCACGCGCTGTTCTGCTCTCTGTTCCCGCACCCCCACTGATCGGCCCCGCCCTGCGGTTAGCACGAGCGTCCCAGTACACACTACAGGCACCGCTCTCAGGGAGGGCGACCTTCGTCAGCTGGGCCCGGAGCTGTATAAAGGCTCCGGCTGCTCCGCTGGCCACATCAGTCACTGCCGTCTGCTCTGGGACCAACAACAGAACTATCTCTGGAGTCATGAAGGTAAGGAGTGCAACGCCACAGGGAGGCACGGCACTACTCTATAATTCCAAACTGCTGGGCTGGATTCTGGTTGCCCATAGTTATATTGACTACATAAATAACACCTTTTATACGTACAATTGACTTATTAAAACATCAACTAAAATGTTGATTATTCACGATGAAAATGTTTTTCGGTTTCCAAAGCATTCAACTCTGGTCTGTTTCCGTTCACAGCTGTTCGTGTTTGCCGCTCTCCTGGTCATGGCCGTTGCCGACTCCAGGCCTGCCTACCAGCCTGCCCACAAGCCCTCCTACAAACCTTCCTACGCGCCTACCTACAAGCCCGCCTACCAGCCGGCATACAAGCCCAAGGGCTACGGCCCCCACGAGGACTACTCAGAGCCGCGGCCCTACCAGTTCGGCTACGCCGTCAACGACCACTACAGCGGCACCGTCTTCTCGCAGAACGAGCAGGCTGACGCCTACGGAAACGTCGAGGGCTACTACTCGGTCAACCTGCCCGACGGCCGCGTCCAGCACGTCAAGTACGTCGCCAACGACTACGGAAACAACGCCGAGGTGACCTACACGGGCGAGGCTCAGCACCCGCAGTACCAGCCCAAGCCGGCCTACCACCAGCCGGCCCGCTCCTACCCGGCGCCGCCCCCGGCCTACAAGCCCGCCTACCCCGCTTATTAGGGCTGGCGAGGGCATGCGTTTGAAAAGCACGTCTTTCCTCTTTGGTGCTCTGGAAAATGTTTGTGATTGAGGAATGTCATCAGTGCCTGGGCCGATTTTGTGTGCTGCCATCTATGTATGTAATGACTAAATACACAATACATATGTCATAATAGTATGTTTTAGCCATGTCAACACTTCTAAGTACAGAAACATCAGCGTGTTTCGTGTCGTTCAACTGCAAAAATATCCAATAACTAAGCTTAAAAAGCCACACACTGGCTCCCACCTGCCATGACGGGTGGTGTACCACAAAAACGCGGCGTATCATGACTTTAGTGCAGTCAAGCACTGCACATTCACCGCAAACTGTTTGCTAAATGCATTGATTTGCCGTGACCACACACCGCATAGGGACGGCATGCCTGCTAACCGGGTCTTTCAGGTTAGCCAGCCACAATACGTAGAAGCAGTGGCGGATCCAGGATTCGGTTAAGGAGTGGCCACGTAGCAAAGTGGGCCCCCAGGCCTTGGTGGGCACCCTCAGGGCTTGGTGGGCCCTTTTGACCTTCAAGACAAATGTAGGCTCTTTTAGTTCAAAATATGCCTTTCACATGTCAAAATGGGCCTCTACAAACCAGAATGGGCCAATACAAACCAGAATGGAGTTGGGGACAATTTTGCAAGGTACCAATATTTTGGGTTCATAAAAGAAGGATAATTTTTCATAACAGCCGTTTTCACGAAGTATTATTGCGCTGAAAAGATTCCGAGAAGTTTTAAAAAAAATTGGTATAAAAGAGTATAAAAGTCTTAAGTATAAAAGTCTTATACAAGTCTTAAAGCGGCTCATTTTAAGACTTTCATCAGACTTGTATACTTAAAACTTGTATACTATCCGTTTTTACGAAGGATTATTGCTCTGAAAAGATTCTGAAAAGATTCTGAAAAGATTCTGCAAAGATTCTGAAAAACATTCTGAAAGGTGTCTGGCAAGTTTTAAAAAGTTTTGTTATAAAAGTCTTAGTAAAGTCTTAGTCTTATTTTTTTAGTATAAAAGTCATAAGTATAGAAGTCGCATAAAAGTCTTAAAACGAGCCGTTTTAAAACTTTTATATTAGCTGCTGGGGTAAGGTTTGTTTTGTAAAACATGTTTTGTAAAACATTGTTTACAATGTTTAAAAACAATGTTTTGTAAAACATTGATGTGGTCTCTTGGGATATTGATGTTGTACTGTACAATATCGTGATGCTCTGTTTGTGTGCAATGATGTGTGTGCGCACTGGCCACTGCTCTTGGAATTTGTCACTACATGTGATGCAAAATAAACGTGATGATGATGATGATGATGATTAGCCGTTTTCACGAAGGATTATTGCGCTGAAAAGTTTCTGAAAGATTCTGAAAGTTTTGAAAAACCACACCACTTTTACATGCGATTTTTGGCTAGAAATGTCCCTCATAAATGTGTAATATGTTGGTAAGAATCAAATATGTAAAACAATTGCGGTTTGGTGGTAATTACCAAGATAAGCATTGATAGGTCAATTGTGATGCCAGATCTCCACCGCCTGAAACTTGTCAAAACTTCAGAACGGTTCAGAAACATCCTGTGACGTGTAACGCTATTGGCCGCAATGGACTCGCCCAATCCAGCCCAATCCGGCGGCCAGCCTGTGAGGCTTGGCTTTGTCCATGTGCGTGCGGCACGCGGGTCGGAAGCGGCGGCGAATCGATGCTGGCACATCCCTGCACATGTGCAGACATACCTTTGATCTATGACGCTGCCAGATTTAGTAACTAGTATGACGGTATGCTAAACTGATCAAATGGACTCTAGACGCATATGTTCTTTAAAACGGCCAATTGTGTATCATAAACTTGTTATGAGTTCAATACATGTTTCCATAACTATTGAAGTGATAATGTCGCCTAATCAGTCATCTACTTCTTGGAATGTATAATATACTAAGATATAATATACTAAGATCTTTTCAGCGCAATATTCCTTCGTGAAAACGGCTACTAGCCGTTTCCACGAAGGATTATTGCGCTAAAAAGTTTCTGAAAAGTTTCTGAAAAGTTTTAAGAAGTTGTGGTATAGAAGTCTTAGTGTATTATACATTCCAAGAAATAAACTCCTGATTTAGGCGATATTATCACTATTCAATAGTTATGGAAACATGTATTGAGCTCATAACAAGTTTATGACACAAAATTGACCGTTTTTAAAGAACATACGCGTCTAGAGTCCATTCGTTCAGTTTATCGTACCGTCATACTAGTTACAAGCGAGCGCTTCGCGCTCGCTCGTCTTTCCGTGGTATATGGGAAAAAAACTGAATATGAGCTGCCCGGCCCGGCCCGACCCGTGACAACGCTTTTGAGAATCTCATATATCTGCAACCACACGTCCGATTGACAAGCTGACTTCTTTGTTCAGCAGCCCCATCCACCCTACCCGGTATGAGACCGGTACCGACTCATGTGGGTGACTACCACTGCGCGTGGCGCGTGCCGCGTGAGGGGTGTTGAACAGTGTTTTCTCGCAAAAATTCTGCAACGGCTGAGCCGATTGTGTGCAAATTTGGTGTGTGCTTAGGGAACCCTCAGCCGCCAATTTTCCACAAGTCAGGGGTGGAGTGCCTCTGCACGTGCACACGTGCTCACCCCTATTCTATATCTGAGGAATGGTTGAGCCGATTGTGTTCAAATTTGGTGTGTGGTTAGGGACCTCTCAACCGCCAGTTTCCCACAAGTCAGGGATGGGGTGTCTCTGCACGTGCGCACGTGCACACCCCTATTCTATATCTCAGGAACGGCTGAGCCGATTGTGCTCAAATTTGGTGTGTGGTTAGGGACCCCTCCGCCGCCGCCTACCCACAAGTCATGAGTGGCGTGCCTCGGCACGTGCGCACGTGCACACCTTTTTTGTATCTCAGGAACTACTTGCCTGATCGGGTTGAAATTCACCATACATTTACTTCGCGCTCGCTCGTTCATCGCCAACTACGGCGTCTTACTGGTTACTATATCTGGCAGCGTCATGGATCACAGGTCTGTCTGCGGATGCGCAGTGATGTGCCAGCATAGATTCGCCGCCGCTTCCGACCCGCGTACCGCACGCACTGGCGGATCCAGGGGGGGGCATTTAGGGCGGCCGACCCCCCCCCCCCCCCCCCAAAGCCCAAAGTGGCCTGTTTGCCCCCCCCCCCAAAAGGTTCACTCAAAAAGTGATCGTTAATGACTAAACGATACCTTATTTTTTATCTTTGTGATAAAAGTAATTATTTGGTGAAAAAATATGGAAGTAATTTGGTAGCAATCGACATAGGCAAAAGAAACATTAGTGGCGCAAGACACAATCCGAAGGCAAGGACATATATAAGCCTTGTCTGAAGCACGGTAAATACAAGGCCATATATAGGAGGTAGAGTCATCCGGCGATTCTGTATGATCATGACGTCAGAGCGTGACGTCATGTGGATCCATCGGCCTCCTCCGCCATTGCAGTTAATGCTATTTCGGGAGAAATAAATATCATCTAACTCGGAAAGTAAAAATGTTACGAAAAAGGAAAAGACAGCGTTGAAAAGCTCAAAACAAGGCAAATCGAAATCTTCTGGATCATTTTAGGCTCAGATCAATATTGAGGTCACTAGAGGTCATCAAAGGTCAGGGCCTTGTTTACGGTCCCCCTGCGGTTCGGCGGTCACCAGCTGAGGCTCTAAGCCCCGCCCCTTCGATGAAATTTTGATTTGACCTAAACCACATGGAATTTGTATGAATCGACGTGTTCTGACGAGGCGAACACGATGACATCAAAATCATGGCTGTATCGATATTTGTCAAAAAGTTATTTGCGAAAAACATTTTTAACCGACTGCAGACGACATGCGCCAGAATTGACTACTGGGGTGACGTCATAAGAAGAAGTGGACACGTTACGGAGATAGGGATGACACCCCCTGGGTAAATAGAATACTTCTGAAGGTAAGTTTGGCCATGTGCGTCAAGTTAGCGTCGTATTCGTATTCGTTTTCAGCGTGGAGTTCCGATTTTCCCCAAACTTAGCATATGGGTAGATCTCATCGAGTTATGCACGAATATGCAATCCGTTTTGACCTAGAACAAATGGTTTCACCTCCAGAGGTCACTGAAATGTCATCGCACGGGGTACCCTCTAATTGTTTCGTTTACCGTCCTATTTAATCGCAAAGGGGCTCAAACGACTCGCCGGCACCCCAGCTTGCGTCAGAAAGAAAAAAAAAATCACCTAGAGGTCAAAGGTCCAGGTCACGGGGACGAATACGAGATTTTAAGCTTCGATACCAGCTTGTGTACCCGATAGTTTTTACGTTTACCGTTCGATTTCCTCGCAATGGGCAAAAAGGGACTCGCCGTCACGTTAGCTTGCGTCAGGAAAAACAAAAAGTCATCCAGAGGTCAAAGGTCAAGGTCACGGGGACGAATACGAGATTTTAAGCTTCGGTACCAGCATGGTGTACCCTCTAGTTTTTTTCGTTTACCGTCCGATTTGCTCGCAATGGGCAAAAAGGGACTCGACGGCGACCTTACGTCAGGAAAAACAAAAAATCACCTATGGGTCAAAGGTCAAGGTCACGGGGACGAATACGATATTTTAAGCTTCGGTACCAGATTGTGTACCCTCTAGTTTTTTCGTTTACCGTCTGATTTGCTCGCAATAGGCAAAAAGAGACTCGCCGGCACCCCAGCTTGCGTCAGGAAAAACAAAACATCACCTAAAGGTCAAGGTCACGGGGACGAATACGAGATTTTAAGCTTCGGTACCAGCTTGTGTACCCTCTAGTTTTTTTTCTCGAGATTTTAAGCTTCGGTACCGAAGCTTAACATCTCGTATTCGTCCCTGTGACCTTGACCTTTGACCTCTAGGTGATGTTTTGTTTTTCCTGACGCAAGCTAACGTGCCGGCGAGTCCCTTTTTGCCCATTGCGAGCAAATCGGACGGTAAAAGAAAAAACTAGAGGGTACACAAGCTGGTACCGAAGCTTAAAATCTCGTATTCGTCCCCGTGATCTTGACATTTGACCTCTGGATGACTTTTTGTTTTCCTGACGCAAGCTAACGTGCCGGCGAGTTCCTTTTTGCTCATTGCGAGCAAATTGGATTGTAAACTAAAAAACTAGAGGGTACACCATGCTGGTACCGAAGCTTAGAATCTCGTATTCGTCCCCGTGACCTTTACCTTTGACCTCTAGGTGATGTTTTGTTTTACCTGACGCAAGCTGGGGTGCCAACGAGTCCGTTTTTGCCCATTGCAAGCAAATCGGACGGTAAACGAAAAAAACTAGAGGGTACACAATCTGGTACCGAAGCTTAAAATATCGTATTCGTCCCCGTGACCTTGACCTTTGACCTCTATGTGATTTTTTGTTTTCCTGACGCAAGCTAGGGTGCCAGCGAGTCCCTTTTTTCCATTGCGAGCAGATCGGACGGTAAACAAAAAAAAACTAGAGGGTACACAAGCTGGTACCGAAGCTTAAAATCTCGTATTCGTCCCCGTGATCTTAACTTTTGACTTCTAGGTGATTTATTATTATTCGTGACGCAAGGTGGGGTGCCGGCGAGTCCCTTTTTTCTCATTGCGAGCAAATCGGACGGTAAACGAAAAAACTAGAAGGTACACAAGCTGGTACCGAAGCTTAAAATCTCGTATTCGTCCCCGTGACCTTGACCTTGGACCTCTAGGCGATTTTTTTTCCTGACGCAAGGTGGGGTGCCGGCGAGTCGCTTTTTGCCCATTGCGAGCAAATGGGACGGTAAACGAAAAAACTAGAGGGTACACCATGCTGGTGCCGAAGCTTAAAATCTCGTATTCGTCCCCGTGACCTTGACCTTTGACCTCTGGATAACTTTTAGTTTTTTTCTGACGCAAGCTAACGTGCCGGCGAGTCCCTTTTTGCCCATTGCGAGCACATCGGACGGTAAACGAAAAAACTAAAGGGTACACAAGCTGGCACCGAAGCTTAAAATCTCGTTTTCGTCCCCGTGACCTTGACCTTTAACCTCTAGGTGATGTTTTGTTTTACCTGACGCAAGCTGGGGTGCCGTCGAGTCCCTTTTTGTCCATTGCAAGCAAATCGGACGGTAAACTAAAAAACTAAAGGGTACACAAGCTGGCACCGAAGCTTAAAATCTCGTATTCGTCCCCGTGACCTTGACCTTTGACCTCTAGTTGATTTTTTATTATTCCTGACGCAAGGTGGGGTGCCGGCGAGTCCCTTTTTTCCCATTGCGAGCAAATCGGACGGTAAACGAAAACAAACTAGAAGGTACACAAGCTGGTCCCGAAGCTTAAAATCTCGTATTCGTCCCCGTGACCTTGACCTTGGACCTCTAGGTGATTTGTGTTTTTCCTGACGCAAGGTGGGGTGCCGGCGAGTCCCTTTTTGCCCATTGCGAGCAAATGGGACGGTAAACGGAAAAAAAACTAGAGGGTACACCATGCTGGTACCGAAGCTTAAAATCTCGTATTCGTCCCCATGACCTTGACCTTTGACCTCTGGATGACTTTTTGTTTTTCCTGACGCAAGCTAACGTGCCGGCGAGTCCCTTTTTGCCCATTGCGAGCAAATCGGACCGGAAACGAAAAAACTAGAGGGTACACAAGCTGGTACCGCAGCTTAAAATCTCGTATTCGTCCCTGTTGCCTTGACCTTTGACCTCTAGGTGATGTTTTGTTTTTCCTGACGCAAGCTAACGTGCCGGCGAGTCCCTTTTTGCCCATTGCGAGCAAATCGGACGGTAAACGAAAAAACTAAAGGGTACACAAGCTGGCACCGAAGCTTAAAATCTCGTATTCGTCCCCGTGACCTTGACCTTTAACCTCTAGGTGATTTTTTGTTTCTCCTGACGCAAGCTGGGGCGCCTGCGAGTCCCTTTTTGCCCATTGCGAGCAAATGGGACGGTAAACGAAAAAAACTAGAGGGTACACAAGCTGGTACCGCAGCTTAAAATCTCGTATTCGTCCCTGTTGCCTTGACCTTTGACCTCTAGGTGATGTTTTGTTCTTCCTGACGCAAGCTAACGTGCCGGCGAGTCCCTTTTTGCCCATTGCGAGCAAATCGGACGGTAAACGAAAAAACTAGAGGGTACACCATGCTGGTACCGAAGCTTATAATCTCGTATTCGTCCCCGTGACCTTGACCTTTGACCTCTGGATGACTTTTTGTTTTTCCTGACGCAAACTAACGTCCCAGCGAGTTCCTTTTTGCCCATTGCGAGCAAATCGGATTGTAAACTAAGAAACTAGAGGGTACACCATGCTGGTACCGAAGCTTAGAATCTCGTATTCGTCCCCGTGACCTTTACCTTTGACCTCTAGGTGATGATTTGTTTTACCTGACGCAAGCTGGAGTGCCGTCGAGTCCCTTTTTGCCCATTGCAAGCAAATCGGACGGTAAACAAAAACTAGAGGGTACACAAGCTGGTACCGAAGCTTAAAATCTCGTATTCGTCCCCGTGACCTTGACCTTGGACCTCTAGGTGATTTTTTGTTTTTCCTGACGCAAGCTGGGATGCCGACGAGTCTCTTTTTGCCCATTGAAAGCAAATCGGACGGTAAACTAAAAACTAGAGGGTACACAAGCTGGTACCGAAGCTTAAAATATCGTATTCGTCCCCGTGACCTTGACCTTTGACCTCTATGTGATTTTTTGTTATTCCTGACGCAAGGTGGGGTGCCGGCGAGTCCCTTTTTTCCCATTGCGAACAAATCGGACGGTAAACGAAAAAACTAGAGGGTACACAAGCTGGTACTGAAGCTTAAAATATCGTATTCGTCCCCGTGACCTTGACCTTGGACCTCTAGGTGATGTTTTTGTTTTTTCTGACGCAAGCAAAGGTGCCGGCGAGTCCATTTTTGCCCATTGCGAGCAAATCGGACGGTAAACGAAAAAACTAGAGGGAACACCATGCTGGTACCGAAGCTTAGAATCTCGTATTCGTCCCCGTGACCTTGACCTTTGACCTCTGGATGACTTTTTGTTTTTCCTGACGCAAGCTAACGTGCCGGCGAGTTCCTTTTTTCCCATTGCGAGCAAATCGGATTGTAAACTAAAAAAAACTAGAGGGTACACCATGCTGGTACCGAAGCTTAGAATCTCGTATTCGTCCCCGTGACTTTTACCTTTGACATCTAGGTGATGTTTTGTTTTACCTGACGCAAGCTGGGGTGCCGTCGAGTCCCTTTTTGCCAATTGCAAGCAAATCGGACGGTAAACTAAAAAAAAACTAGAGGGTACACAAGCTGGTACCGAAGCTTAAAATCTCGTATTCGTCCCCGTGACCTTGACCTTTGACCTCTATGTGATTTTTTGTTTTTCCTGACGCAAGCTAGGGTGCCAGCGAGTCCCTTTTTTCATTGCGAGCAGATCGTACGGTAAACGAAAAAAAAACTACAGGGTACACAAGCTGGTACCGAAGCTTAGAATCTCGTATTCGTCCCCGTGACCTTGACCTTTGACCTCTAGGTAATTTTTGTATTATTGCTGACGAAAGGTGGGGTGCCGGCCAGTCCCTTTTTTCCATTGCGAGCAAATCGGACGGTAAACGAAAAAACTAGATGGTACACAAGCTGGTACCGAAGCTTAAAATCTCGTATTCGTCCCCATGACCTTGACCTTGGACCTCTAGGTAATTTTTTTTTCCTGACGCAAGCTGGGATGCCGACGAGTCCCTTTTTGCCCATTGCAAGCAAATCGGACGGTAAACTAAAAACTAGAGGGTACACAAGCTGGTACCGAAGCTTAAAATATCGTATTCGTCCTCGTGACCTTGACCTTTGACCTCTATGTGATTTTTTGTCCGAACCCGCGGGGGAGGGCAGAATCTTCCCCTCCCTGATTTTCTCAATAACCTGAAAACTATGATAGATATCAACGTGAAACTTTCAGTACCTTATCCTGCATCAAGTCTAAGTCTTCTCACTAACTCTAAATGAAATTGATGTAGTATTTTGGGAGATAATGACGTTTTAATGACGTCATGTCATGCCATTTTTGGTGGAAAAACGATAAATGTTTGGCAAATCGTAGAAATCAGAGTTTTCAAGCAAATTGCAAATAAAACACGCGAAAAGAAGGGAAAGGCATTTTCTTCAAAATGGCTCTCGGATTTCCAAATTTTTTCAACCCCAATTTTGTTTTGTTGTGAATTTGAGAAGTGAATTTCTTATGCTCGAATACCAAAATAAGGTAACCGGCCCAAATCCGCGGAGAAAAAAAAATGGGGTACCTTTTGCCACAAAAAGTTGCCCCCCCCCCCCAAACCGACGGCTGGATCCGCCAGTGACCGCACGCACATGGTTGAAGCCAAGCCGCACAGGCCGGCCGCCGGATTGGGCCGAATTGGGCCGGATTGGGCGAGTCCATTGCGCCCAATTGTGTCACACGCCACAGGATGTTTTGTCGGTGGAGATCAGAATCTTTTCTGGCATCACAACTGACCTATCAATACTTATGGCTAATTACCACCAAACCGTAATTTTGTCAACATATATTATTACCAACATATAAATTCTGAGGGACATTTAAAGCCAAAAATTCCATGTAAAAGTTGTGTAGTTAAGGAATGGATCGTCGAAACTTTTCAACAAGTCTGTGCGTGTCACGGCCAGTCGGCCGTGACACGCACAGACCAGACTAGTGCTAACCCGTTCCAAAACTTGTTCCAAAACTTGTTAAAACTTTTCAGAATCTTTTCACTTTTCAGCGCAATAATTGCTCGTGAAAACGGCTACTATACTTGTATACCCAAACTTTTACAAACTTTAAGAGAATTTACCGGTCGAGATTATAATAAAGAGATTACCTTAGAGATTACCTAGAGAGATTAGATAAAGAGATTACCAACAGTTATGTCTGCCGCTGGGTTCCAAAAAACATTCATGTCAAGTGTTCAAACGCGACGGAATTTAAAACCGGCCTGCACAGAGGTTGTCACCATGAACCATTGAAGTTACAACGCACCGCAGTGGATTGTTCCTGACCGAACTGCTCCAATGAACAGACTGCGTGTGGCTGAGAGCCAGGCAAGACTGCTGATATTTGCGCTGTCACTGGAGCTGCAAAAAGCGATGTCTCAGAGCTCACATAATGCATCGCCAGCAGTGTGTGCATTGAGTTGAGCACTCTGAATACGTGACACTTGGCCGGATTTAAGCACAGCCGTGCTCGCTGCGCTTACTGCACCTTGTGAGCTGAATACAATATTATCGTTTTGTTGCCATGGTCACGACGCGTCACGCATCGCTGCTAAGCTGACTGGTAGGTTCAGGTCGGGTGCCACACCCACCATATTTCAATTCAGACCCAGCACCAGTCCTGTAGTTCCCACGTTTTGTAGCTCCTTCTCGGGGTGCACGTGTTCAGCTCCGGTGCTGTCCGCCTCACGCTGACGGCTGGACTGCCTCGGAGGTCGGGTGCGTGTCACAGAAATGTCGCACAACAGAGGGCCTGAAACGGGCCAGTCGGCCGTGTCACGCACAGACCAGACTAGTGCTAACCCGTCCGCTCCGCTGGGCGATTACAGGTCAAGTGGTGGTGCAAGCCAGTGATAGGCAATTAGGGATTAATAACCCGTACTACCCGTGACACCTGTCGTACCTATAATACGTGTTTGTACCCGTCATACACCCGAGGTACCCGTCAAAAACCTACAGTGCCCGACATACACCAACCACCGACATACACATACATTGCAAGTACTTACCATGCACGCTAAAAATAGCGTTTCTGAATTAAGTTAGCTATTTCATCGGTTTCCAACTTCCACTTTCAAAGCCCATGCTATGTATAGTTGAGTCTGGTACCCATTTAACCACTGGTATGCACGATTCCACATGCAAAATAAGCTAAAATACTGATGTAAATATACTATCGCCAATCAATAAGAAATATTAACGGCAACAATTGAGTGAGCTGTCAACGGTTTAGCATACAGGAGCGGTAGATGCACTGAGCTGGCTCCAGCGTTCGCAGCCGCTGCTACTTCAAACAAGGGCAGAGGACAGCTATCAAGGGGTGCAGTGACCGGCCCCGCCCTGTAGTATATCCTAGGGAGGGGCCAATAGCACGGCACGGCACGGCACGAGCACCCCAGTACACACTACAGGCACCGCTCTCAGGGAGGGCGACCTTCGTCAGCTGGGCACGGCGCTGTATAAAGGCTCCGGCTGCTCCGCTGGCCACATCAGTCACTGCCGTCTGCTCTGGGACCAACAACACACAACTATCTCTGGAGTCATGAAGGTAAGGAGTTCACGCCACTGGGAGGCACGGTATTACTCTATAATTCCAAACTGCTGGGCTGGATTCTGGTTGCCCGGTTATATTGACTACATAAATGACACTTTTTATACGTACAATTGACTTTATGAAACATCAACTAAAATGTTGATTATTCACGATGAAAGGGGTCTTCGGTTTCCAAAGCATTCAACTCCGGTCTGTTTCTGTTCACAGCTGTTCGTGTTTGCCGCTCTCCTGGCTGTGGCCGTTGCCGACTCCGGGCCTGCCTACCAGCCCGCCTACAAGCCCTCCTACGCGCCTGCCTACAAACCTTCCTACGCGCCTACCTACAAGCCCGCCTACCAGCCGTCCTACAAGCCCAAGGGCTACGGCCCCCAAGAGGACTACTCGGAGCCGCGGCCCTACCAGTTCGGCTACGCCGTCAACGACCACTACAACGGCGCCGTCTTCTCGCAGAACGAGCAGGCTGACGCCTACGGAAACGTCGAGGGCTACTACTCGGTCAACCTGCCCGACGGCCGCGTCCAGCACGTCAAGTACGTCGCCAACGACTACGGAAACAACGCCGAGGTGACCTACACGGGCGAGGCTCAGCACCCGCAGTACCAGCCCAAGCCGGCCTACCACCAGCCGGCCCGCTCCTACCCGGCGCCGCCCCCGGCCTACAAGCCTGCCTACCCCGCTTATTAGGGCTGGCGAGGGATGCGCTTGAAAAGCACGTCTTTCCTCTTTGGTGCTGTGGAAAATGTTCGTGATTGGGATTATCACCACGTATCAGTACCTGGCCCATAGTTGTGTGCTGCCGTCTATTTATGTAATGACTAAATACACAAGCAATGTGTCATAATAGTATCTTTTAACCATGTTATTGTCAATACTTTTATGAACACTTAAATATCGGCGTGTTCGTGTCGTGCATTTGCAAAAATATCGAATAACTAAGTTTTAAAAGCCACACACTGGCTCGCACCTGCCATGACGGGTGGTGCTCCACAAAGGCACGGCGAAGCCAAGTTCAGTGCAGCCAGGCACCGGACATTCACCGCAAACTGTCTTGATTTGTCATAGGTCCAGAGACGGCAAAGACACGGCATTTCAACTATCCCGACTGCTCAGGCCCGCACGTTGTAATATCACGTAAAAATATACAATCTGGCAAGACTCGGAAGTTCCAAACGGCGAGGCACAATGGGCCAGATTTCGCAATTCCTTTACATTCGACTTTTAACTCCTTTAAGCCTGTTAATGGATTCCCAGGCTATGGGCTATGATTCCGTCATAAGTTCCCCAGAGCGTGACGCCAGCTGCCATCGGAGGTGTGACGCAGCTGACCCATTGCACAACGTGTCAAGATAATGGCTGTTTAACCCGCGCCGTGCCGGTGCTCGGCGCCACCTTCACCGTGCGGGAGGGGGGGGGGGGGGGGGGGCGTTTCGACGCCCACCCCCCCCTCGACCTCGGCTCCTATGGGACATATACAAAAACCAAAAATATCGTTCGAAAGCTTGTCAAAAATCACTGTGAAACTATTTCGATCATTTTTGGTTCAGGTCAATATTGAGGTCATTAGAGGTCATCCAAGATAAGATTTTCCAGTTTTAGGACTTCGCTCCAGAAACCCCCAAATATCTCGGAACTAGAAACAAACGAGAGAGAAAAAAAAAACATTAGAAAGTTCTTGACAATCGCACTAGATGTCCACAGATTTTAACTCAGGTCAATAGTTTAGGCTCCAAAGGCCATCAAAGGCCAAGTAGGCTATTTTTAGCAAAACTGTTTTTCGACAATAACCTTTTACCTAATAAGGCACCAAATTTGACCCCATCGTGTTTGTCTCGTCAAGGCACTTCGAATAATATTTATATTGACCAGTTTAGGTCAACTTAGAAATGTTACCTCAGGTCAAGGTCAAGTGGTGACCCAAGTAGGTCATGCTAAATATTGGGAGACGTATCTCGACGAGACAAACACATTGGTGCCAATTTCACTTCTCTATCTTCATTCAGTTGAGAATTAGGTCACTAAACAAAAATTGCACCTGGATCATCAAGAATGGCCTATGATAACATGATCCAGAAGTAATTGGACTGATATCATGCGTATCCTCGGAATATGAAGCATTTTCATATTTCCCCATTGACTTATAATGAAGAGGTCACGAAACTGACCCGACCGTAGCTCACGGATAAACAAAATCCGAGAAAAACGAATTGTAGGTACCTATGACCTTATGAAATCCTGTAAGTTTGAAACAGATCGGCCAAAAACTGTGATTGTGGTGCGACCGTAAACTTTTTGGGGGTGGGGTCACGTGACATGACCTGGTGAACTGACCTGAGTCTGATATGACCCGGGGTCAAGAATTTCACACAATGCGGGTAATTGATGCCCGAACAGCTGTGCCAAAAACAGCGTCGCGCCGCCGTTTTCCGCTATCTTCGAAAAACCTTACGTCTTAAACACTCCCCCCCCCCCCCCACACACACACACACACGGCGAGGGTTAACACTTATCGAACACCATGGCAACGTATCAATGTGACGTCATCAGTTCCACAAGTTTTCCCACGTACTCTGCAACTCAAAGCTCAACGCTGATTGGCCCCCACGTGACTGCCCGTATGGAACACACGAGCATACATCGCTGCGTCACGTGACCGGTCACGTGACAAGGGCTCAGCACTCCGTCCCAGCTGACATCCATGGATAAACACCTGGTGCAAACTGCCTGGAATGTCCTCCGCGGTGCAACTCCAGAGGACCACCGCAGGTGTAACTTCAGAGGACCAAAGCAGGTGTAACTTCAGAGGACCCCAGCGGGTGTAACTTCAGAGGACCCCGCGGGTGTAACTTCAGACGACCCCGCAGGTGTAACTTCAGAGGACCCCGCAGGTGTAACTTCAGAGGACCCCCGCAGGTGTAACTTCCGAGGACCCCAAAGGTGTAACTTCAGAGGACCCCAAAGGTGTAACTTCAAAGGACCCTGCAGGTGTAACTTCAGAGGACCCCTGCAGGTGTAACTTCAGAGGACCCCCGCTAGTGTAACTTCAGAGGACCCCCGCAGGTGTAACTTTAGAGGACCCTCGCAGGTGTAACTTCAGAGGACTCCCGCAGGTGTAACTTCAGAGGACCCCCGCGGGTGTAACTTCAGAGGACCCCGCAGGTGTAACTTCATAGGACCCCTGCAGGTGTAGCTTCAGAGGACCCCCGCAGGTATAACTTCAGAGGACCCCAGCGGGTGTAACTTCAGAGGACCCCCGCAGGTGTAACTTCAGAGGACCCCCGCAGGTGTAACTTCCGAAGACCCCAAAGGTGTAACTTCAGAGGACCCTGCAGGTGTAACTTCAACTTCAGAGGACCCTGCAGGTGTAACTTCAGAGGACCCCCGCAGGTGTAACTTCAAAGGACCCTGCAGGTGTAACTTCAGAGGACCCCTGCAGGTGTAACTTCAGAGGACCCCCGCTAGTGTAACTTCAGAGGACCCTGCAGATGTAACTTCAGAGGACCCCGCAGGTGTAACTTCAAAGGACCCTGCAGGTGTAACTTCAGAGGACCCCTGCAGGTGTAACTTCAGAGGACCCCCGCTAGTGTAACTTCAGAGGACCCCCGCAGGTGTAACTTTAGAGGACCCCCGCAGGTGTAACTTCAGAGGACTCCCGCAGGTGTAACTTCAGAGGACCCCCGCGGGTGTAACTTCAGAGGACCCCGCAGGTGTAACTTCATAGGACCCCCGCAGGTGTAGCTTCAGAGGACCCCCGCAGGTATAACTTCAGAGGACCCCAGCGGGTGTAACTTCAGAGGACCCCCGCAGGTGTAACTGCAGAGGACCACCGCAGGTGTAACTTCAGAGGACCCCCGCAGGTGTAACTTCAGAGGACCACAAAGGTGTAACTTCAAAGGACCCTGCAGGTGTAACTTCAACTTCAGAGGACCCTGCAGGTGTAACTTCAGAGGACCCCCGCAGGTGTAACTTCAAAGGACCCTGCAGGTGTAACTTCAGAGGACCCCTGCAGGTGTAACTTCAGAGGACCCCCGCTAGTGTAACTTCAGAGGACCCTGCAGATGTAACTTCAGAGGACCCCGCAGGTGTAACTTCAGAGGACCCCGCAGGTGTAACTGCAGAGGACCCCTGCAGGTGTAACTGCATAGGACCCCGCAGGTGTAACTTCAGAGGACCCCGCAGGTGTAACTTCAGAGAACCCCTGCAGGTGTAACTTCAGAGGACCCCGCAGGTTTAACTTCAGAGGACCCCCGGGTGTAACTTCAGAGGACCCCTGCGGGTGTAACTTCAGAGGACCCCGCAGGTGTAACTTCAGAGGACCCCCCGAAGGTGTAACTTCAGAGGACCCCCGCGGGTGTAACTTCAGAGGACCCCCGCAGGTGTAACTTCAGAGGACCCCCCAGGTGTAACTTCAGAGGACCCCAAAGGTGTAACTTCAAAGGAGGTGTAACTTCAGAGAACCCCAAAGATGTAACTTCAAAGGACCCCCGCAGGTGTAACTTCAGAGGACCCCCGCAGGTGTAACTTCAGAGAACCCCGCAGGTGTAACTTCAGAGGACCCTGCAGGTGTAACTTCAGAGGACCCCCGCAGGTGTAACTTCAGAGGACACCGCAGGTGTAACTTCAGAGGACCCCGCAGGTGTAACTTCAGAGGACCCCGCAGGTGTAACTTCAGAGGACCCCTGCAGGTGTAACTTCAGAGGACCCCGCAGGTGTAACTTCAGAGGACCCCGCAGGTGTAACTTCAGAGGACCCCTGCAGGTGTAACTGCAGAGGGCCCCGCAGGTGTAACTTCAGAGGGCCCTGCAGGTGTAACTTCAGAGGACCCCGCAGGTGTAACTTCAGAGGACCCCGCAGGTGTTACTTCAGAGGACCCCTGCAGGTGTAACTGCAGAGGGCCCCGCAGGTGTAACTTCAGAGGACCCCGCAGGTGTAACTTCAGAGGAACCCGGCCGGCCAAGTGCCAACGCATTCAGAGTGCTCGACTCAATGTACATACTGCTGGCGATGCATTATGTGAGCTCTAAGACATCGCTTTTTGCAGCTCCAGTGGGCCGCCCATCGAGGGTGCCGAAGTTAGTGAGCGCCGTGCAGCACACACCAGCAGTCTTGCCTGGCTCTCAGCCATAGGCAGTCAGTGCATTGGAGGAGTTCAGTCCGGAACAATCCACTGAAGTACGCTGTAGCTTTAATGATTCATGGTGACAATATCTGCGCAGGTCGGTTTTAACTTCGGTCGCGTTTGAACACTTGGTTGACATTAATTTTATCTTGGAACCCAGCGGCAGACATAACTGTCGAGTAATCTCGTTCTATCTTTCTGTCGAGTGGTATGTTACCGGGCTACAGCGCTGAAGCCATCAAGAGCTGCAACAAAAAATGCCACACAAAATCTTGACATTTATTTATTTATTTATTTATTTTTATTGATCGCCAACAGAGCAAGACTCCAATAACAGGCGAAGTCGTGAGAGATAAAACACGATGGTAAACTACTAAATACATAGTAAAACATAAACACATCATAAATGTATAAATAAATACAAAAAAGCACCAGCAATCGTATAAGTTTAAAGCGACGCCACATACTTGAGGACACTGTTTTTAAAACTGTAAAAGTTGCCTTCGAACATATCTGCATCCACAATATCACTATTTAAGAAGGTGTTAACTATTTTCGGAATCCTGACAAACAGTCCACTTTGTACAGTGCTCACTCGTGCATGGGGCACCGCGAGCAGGGTTTGCGAGCGGGTCGATCGGGCAGGCATTATTTCATTGAGGCATCCAAGTTGAATCAATGTGTAACAAACGCTTGTGCGATGGATATTCACGAGCGGGCAAGGATGCAAACAAAATAAAGTTAACTCGCGCCCGCTGGGGCCTCCAGCCGAACGCACCCCGCAGGGGGGGGGGGGGTAAATTTTACCCCCCCTCCCCTTCGTATCTTCCGAACCAATGACCACAGCGAGACGCACATGGCGGCGATCGAAAGCTCTCAATGAGATAAATATAACGCATACCTTAAATTCTTAAAATAAGGTCACATGTCAGGTCACAGTCAGGTCAAAGGTCAAAATCGAGCTATTTGAGTTGATGGGTCATACTTTCCATTCAAAGCCTTGGATTACGACTGCTATCGCAAAAAAAACTCTCAAAGGTATAATACATCTACCACATTACCGAAAGATAATTTTTGAGCAAAGGTCAAGGTCAAGGTCAGGTCACAAAAGGTCACTATTGGCAATATGTCTACGAAAGTCATGCGACACAAGTTTTATGAATTACTTTACCCGTGGAATTCGATAAATGTAACACTTTTCACAACCTGACCCCATATAATGACCCTACGTGAGATTAAGGTCAAGGTCAGGTCATATGAGGTCAACATTTGAAATAGATTAATATAAACAAAAAAGGCACGGTTCTAGACCAGCTGCCTCAGAAATACAGCGGTGGCATTTATTTGTATGTATCTGGTCACAAAAGGCCAAAAACGCCAACTTAAAAAAATGACGTCATGAGTTACTTATACTTAGGGAGCCATAAGTCAGTCCAAAATAAAGATATTGCCTTGACATTGTGTTTGTATATCATGCATACTTGGTTCTCCAATATATATTCCGGCTTTTTGAAATCTTAAGAATGTGGATTTTTTCCCGAAAAAAAAATTAGGGGAGGGGGTCAATTTTTTTTTTTTAAATCCGAGATAGTCATTTTGAAGAAAACACTATTTCCTTTTTTTGACGTTTTTTAATTCCAATTTGCTTAAAAACTCGATTATATACCATTCGTCGAACATTTATTGATTTTTGGTCAAAAATGACCTAACATGACGTACTGTATGTGTCTGTACTGTAATGTATATGTCTTTACTGTACTGTCTACTATACTGTACTGTCTACTATACTGTACTGTCTACTATACTGTACTGTCTACTATACTGTACTGCCTACTATACTGTACTGTCTACTATACTGTACTGTCTACTATACTGTACTGTCTACTATACTGTACTGTCTACTATACTGTACTGTCTACTATACTGTACTGTCTACTATACTGTACTGTCTACTATACTGTACTGTCTACTATACTGTACTGTTTACTATACTGTACTGTCTACTATACTGTACTGTCTACTATACTGTACTGTCTACTATACTGTACGTCTACTATACTGTACTGTCTACTAAACTGTACTGCCTACTATACTGTACTGTCTACTATACTGTACTGTCTACTATACTGTACTGTCTACTATACTGTACTGTCTACTATACTGTACTGTCTACTATACTGTACTGTCTACTATACTGTACTGTCTACTATACTGTACTGTCTACTATACTATACTGTCTACTATACTGTACTGTCTACTATACTGTACTGTCTACTATACTGTACTGTCTACTATACTGTACTGTCTACTATACTGTACTGTCTACTATACTGTACTGTCTACTATACTGTACTGTCTACTATACTGTACTGTCTACTATACTGTACTGTCTACTATACTGTACTGTCTACTATACTGTACTGTCTACTATACTGTACTGTCTACTATACTGTACTGTCTACTATACTGTACTGTCTACTATACTGTACTGTCTACTATACTATACTGTCTTATAGTTGTCCGAGGATTATCAGCAGAGCGTTATTAATAGCAACTGTGCATTTCCACAGAACAGATAAGGCACACACCACGCGCTGTTCTGCTCTCTGTTCCCTCACTCCCACTGATCGGCCCCGCCCTGCGGTTAGCACGAGCACATGAGCACCCCAGCCCCCAGTACGCGGGCGGCACCGCTCTAGAGGGAGGGCGACCTTCGTCAGCTGGGCCCGGCGCTGTATAAAGGCTCCGGCTGCTCCGCTGGCCACATCAGTCACTGCCGTCTGCTCTGGGAACAACATCACACAACTATCTCTGGAGTCATGAAGGTAAGGAGTGCAACGCCACTGGGAGGCAGAGTTAAACGCCGCAGTGTTTCTATAGCAGCTGGAGCTAGACTCAGACTGCAAAGCATCAATTTAACAAACGAACTGTTCTTTTTGGCATTTCTGGGTAGCAGGTTCATACTATCACGTTAAAGTTTCCTAAAGGATTATACAGTTTTATGTTGACAATCTTACTTGTTTGACTTGGTTTGTTTGACTCCGGTCTGTGTCTGTTCACAGCTGTTCGTGTTTACCGCTCTCCTGGCAATGACCGTTGCCGACTCCGGGCCTGCCTACCAGCCTGCCTACAAGCCCTCCTACGCGCCTACCTACAAGCCCGCCTACCAGCCGTCCTACAAGCCCAAGGGCTACGGCTCCCACGAGGACTACTCGGAGCCGCGCCCCTACCAGTTCGGCTACGCCGTCAACGACCACTACAGCGGCGCCGTCTTCTCGCAGAACCAGCAGGCTGACGCCTACGGAAACGTCGAGGGCTACTACTCGGTCAACCTACCCGACGGCCGCGTCCAGCACGTCAAGTACGTCGCCAACGACTACGGAAACAACGCCGAGGTGACCTACACGGGCGAGGCTCAGCACCCGCAGTACCAGCCCAAGCCAGCCTACCACCAGCCGGCCCGCTCCTACCCGGCGCCGCCCCCGGCCTACAAGCCTGCCTACCACGCCTAATAAGGCCACTAAACTCATCCGAATTGTGAAATGTCTTTCCTCATTAATGTTCAAAATGGTGTTTGGGAATGCTAAATTTGTGGAGTGTTTGAGTTTGTTACTGTCTATTTATGAAATGATTGAATACATACTAAGACAACTGTCCAATTTCACAGTCGAGCGTTGAAGAGAATGGAGTGTACATAAAGTGAGGAGAACAAAATCATTCCGATGTGTTACCGATCTGCCCGGATTAGTTATGAAATTTGACGGCGTTGCACGGTGCCGTTTCACGTCCAGGGAACTTCTTCGAGAATTCTGAGGAACTTAGAGTTTGTTCGTTTGTTGGGGCTCAAGGGCGCGACGACTGCGTGGTCAATTTGCGCCCAGAACTTAGAGTTTTGATGCACCCAGCTCTGTGTAGGATATTCCGAAAAGTATTTAATTTTCAGAAAACCATCATGGATCGGATGAATGGTCGCATGGTCAGATTAGTCTCCAGTGCACAAAAGGCCTTAAAGGGAATAGTACACCTTTAACATTAGTTTTAACTGAGATAGCCAGATTGTCGGGAGTACTGAGAAATCTCCAAATCTGAAAATGTGTCCTTCCAAAACGACCTAGTTGCTGAGTTTCATCGCAAAAACCGTTGGGTATATTTGGTCATATTTTAACAGGACAAATCGTGTGACGTTTCGCATACGTCATTAGTATTCCTACCGCACTTCGTTTTCGCCAGGGTAATAGAACAACGTTTTCGCTATTTGGACCGGCCGCCACCGAAACGCATCATGTGTTCATGAGCTAGAAATATTATTGGCCATAATTTGGCAATTTTCATTGGATTTCCAATTGAAAATAATACCGACACTCGTCTTGAAAGGGCACACCTTGTGAAGGGTGGCTCGTACCGGTAGCTGCAATATTATCCGCAATGTGCGTGTAACTGCGATACATTGGGGATACATTCTGCCTCTGGTTACAGTTTTAGAGGGAGATAATCGCCTTTTGATTTTGTTAGCAACAATTTCTTTGGCTACCGTTATGGTATTAAAATGTTATCTAAATTTAAGAATGAAATAAAATTATTCCCTAATTCAAAGTTGGAAGTTTGGGAAAATTAATGATCGGTATTAACAAATATCCGACACTAAATAGGTCGCCGTAGTTTAGCTTGGCACCGGCCGACCGGTCTGCCTATGTCAATGCACTTTTTGCAAATGATTATTGATTGTTCATAAATTTTAGGCACATATTCGCAAAAGATAGAGTGCAGGAAACATATTGCATACCTTCATGATAAATAGCAATGCGTAGGGAGGGTAACTTACTGAATTCGTTACCGAGTACTTGCTGAGTACCGACTGATATAAGCGTGGATCGCTTATCGATAGGAAACTGCCAATATCTTTCGGTAGGAATGTCTATATGCAAAATGTGATGAATTTAAATCATATTTTGGCCTCGTCTATCGATTTCAGGTGCTAACTCCATTCTTGTGGAAAAGGTGATTATCTCCCTTTAACCCGGGCCGTGCCGGTGGGGGGGGGGGGGTAGACGCCCCCTCAGTTTTTTCGAGGATAGCGAAAAAACGGCGGCGCTGCTCGCCACCGTTTTTGGCACAGCTGTTCGCGCATCAATTGCACACATTATATAAAAATACCTCGGGTCATCTCAGGTCAGGTCAGCAGACCAGGTCACGTGACCCCACCTCTAAAAAAAACTTGTGGTCGTACCACAGTCACAGTTTTTGAATGATCGGTTTCACACTTACAGGATTTCATAAGGTCATATATATTTACAATTCGTTTATCTTGTATTGTGTATATCAGCGACCTAAGGTCGGGTCAATTTCGTGACCTCCCCATTATAAGGCAATGGGGAAATATTAAAATGTGTCCTATTCCAAGGATACGCAAGATATCAGTCTAATTTCTTGTGGATCATGTTATTATAGGCCATTCTTGATGACTTCGGTGCCATTTTTGTTCAGTGACCCCTACAGGGTCAGCCGAGGTCATCCGAGGTCACCAACAGTTGTATGTCAATAACTCTCGACATAATGACGATAGAGAAATGAAACCGACACCAATGTGTCTGTCATGTTGAGGCACGTCTTCCCATGTGCAACATGACCTACTTGGGTCACCACTTGGCCTTGACCTGAGGTCAAATTTTAAAGTGGACCTAACCTGGTCAACACTAATATGAGTCGAAGCGCCTTGACGAGACAAACACGATGGCGTCAAATTATTTCTTGGTCGTTATTTGGTAAAACGCTATTCGATAAAAATAGTTTTGTAAAAATAGTTTTGTTTTGCCATTTGATGAGCTCTGGAGCCTAAACTATTGACCTGAGCTAAAATATGAGACATCTGGTCGATTGCATGCTTCAAGAGTTATCCATTGTTGTTTTCCGTTTGTTCCTAGCTATCATAGTTCCTGTGATATCTGGGGGTTTCTTGAGCGAAGTCCTAAAACTGGAACATTTGACCTTTGATGACCTTTAGTGACCTCAATAGTGGCTTTAGGAAACAAATATCTGAATACTTTCGAATGTGCTTGTCGAGAGGTTTCTAACGCCTTTTTCGCGTCTTTCTAGCCCTTTTAGTTTTCGAGTTAGAGAGGGGGATGTCTAAACACCCCACCCCGGCACGGCGAAGGTGGCGCCGAGCACCGGCACGGCGCGGGTTAAGTAAGTACCTCTGTCAATTGTGAACCGATTTCCAATTGAAAATTACCAATAGATGCTTAGTGATAAGACGCATTTGTTGATTGGTGGCTGGTCGGTGTTCAAGCAATATATTGATTAAATTTTGACAAAGTTTGTTTATTGTTTACGTTGAATTGCCGCTTAGCTCGAAATATTATTGGCTATAACTTAGTCAATCTTCATTGGATTTCCAATTGAAAATAATGTCCACTGAAAAGGCACACCTTTTGATGGGTGGCTAGCAGGGGGCGTAGGAACTATGTTCAAGTTGGGGGGAGGGGTTGCGGAGGCATTCTGAAGTCGATTCTTTCCATGCAGAATCGACTTCAGAATGCCTCCGCCCCCCACCCCCAACTTGGCGTAATGTTAGCGTAAATGTTAGCCTCACCCCCACACACCTCCTGCCCCCTGTTCCTACGCCTATGGTGGCTAGTACCGGTAGCTAGTACCGCTAGTACCGCGACCCAGCGAATGAAGTTGTTAGTGTTGCTTACATATTCTGATTCAAGTCTTACACATCCACCACACATCGATGAGCACACATTTAAACACATTTGTGGGTCGGTATATCACATTTATTTATACACATGAACATTAGGGGTATGTGTTCACGCAACGCCATTCCAACTCTACTCATACAAGGCCATAGTGTAAATATTCACACATTTGTAATCGCGACCAATATACTCGCGAGTCGCGACCCAGCGAATGAGGTTGCAGTGGTGCTTACATATTCTGATTCAAGGATAGACTTTTGCCGGTATGACGTCACAACTAGTTTTAGTGACGCAAGATTATTGTGACGTCATTTGTATTAATATCAATATTTTCCCAATTATGACAAATTGGTACTTTTTTTCTCGCAAAAACGAATGCCAGAACCGTTATCAGGACACCCTTTTGCATCATTCCACGTACTTTTCCCAAGGTGTCCCAAGGTGTACTGTTCCCTTCAACCCGCCTCCTAGATTAGCGTCTGATTTCGGCTCAGTGAATGTTAAAAGAGATCATCGATACCCAATTCAGTTTAGCAGAATTTGCTTTGTTTACTTACGCAGCAGAAATTTCATCAAGCACTATAAAAAAAAATCACCAAAATAATTCAATAATAACTAGGTGTGCTTTGCGTTGCCACCCTCCATTATAAGTAATTGGCAAAAAAACTACAATTTTCAAATAAAATTAGTCCGGGTTTCCAAAAATCCCACATGAAAACTACCGGCATGGCTGCAATAGGCATGGACAAAACCATGGGAAAAAGTGCAAAAACCAAAACATTTGCGCCTTTAGTCGGGATTAACGCACCCTGCCCACCCACAAAAGCGCAGCGTATCCTGACTTTAGTGCAGTCAAGCACTGCACATTCACCGCAAACTGTTTGTTAAATGCATTGTTTTGTCGTGACCACACACGGCATAGGGAAGGCATGCCAGCTAGCCAGGTCTTTCAGGCTAGGCAGCCACAATACGTCGAAGACGGTTCTGATCTTCGCTTTCATACTGATAGTAATAAACTGCAAACTGGAGCTTTGACTCCCAGCTTGCGCACGGATCTCCAGACTATGGGTTATGATTCCGTCATAAGTTCCCCAGAGCGTGACGCCAGCTGCCATCGGAGGTGTGACGCCAGCTGACCCATTGCGCAAGGTCTCAAGATAATGGCTGTTTAGTACTGATTAAACACCATTGCAACGTATAAATGGGACGTCATTAGTTCCACACGTTTTCACACGTACTCTGCAACTCAAAGCTCAACGCTGATTGGCCCCCACTTGACTGCCCGTATTGAACACACGAGCATACAGCGCTGCGTCACGTGACCGGTCACGTGACAAGGGCTCAGCACTCCGTCCCAGCTGACATTCATGGATTAACACCTGGTGCAAACTGCCTGGAATGTCCTCCGCGGTGCAACTTCAGAGGACCACCGCAGGTGTAACTTTAGAGGACCCCCGCAGGTGTAACTTCAGAGGACCCCACAGGTGTAACTTCAGAGGACCCCCGCAGGTGTAACTTCAGAGGACCCCACAGGTGTAACTTCAGAGGACCCCGCAGGTGTAACTTCAGAGGACCCCGCAGGTGTAACTTCAGAGGACCCTGCAGGTGTAACTTCAGAGGACCCTGCAGGTGTAACTTCAGAGGACCCCACAGGTGTAACTTCAGAGGACCCCGCAGGTGTAACTTCAGAGGACCCCGCAGGTGTAACTTCAACTTCAGAGGACCCCGCAAGTGTAACTTCAGAGGACCCCGCATGTGTAACTTCAGAGGACCCCCGCGGGTGTAACTTCAGAGGACCCCCGCGGGTGTAACTTCAGAGGACCCCCGCGGGTGTAACTTCAGAGGACCCCGCAGGTGTAACTTCAGAGGACCCCTGCGGGTGTAACTTCAGAGGACCCCCGCAGCTGTACCTTAGGAGGACCCCGAATGTGTAACTTCAGAGGACCCCACAGGTGTAACTTCAGAAGACCCCACAGGTGTAACTTCAGAGGACCCCCATGTGTAACTTCAGAGGACCCCCGCGGGTGTAACTTCAGAGGACCCCCAGGTGTAACTTCAGGGGACCCCGCAGGTGTAACTTCAGAGGACCTCCGCAGGTGTAGCTTCAGAGGACCCCCGCGGGTACGTAGCGGTGTCCGCTGCCATCTGGAGACCGTGTGACGTCACCCCGCCATCTGGTCTGTGCGTGTCACGGCCGACTGGCCCGTTTCAGGCCCTCTGTTGTACGAACTTTCTGTGACACGCACCCGACCTCCGAGGCAGTCCAGCCGTCAGCGTGAAGCGGACAGCACCGGAGCTGAACACGTGCACACCGAGAAGGAGCTACAAAACGTGGGAACTACGGGACTGGTGCTGGGTCTGAATTGAAATATGGTGGGTTTGGCCCCCGACCTGAACTTACCAGTCAGCTTAGCAGCGATGCGTGACGCGTCGTGACCATGGCAACACAACGATAATAATGTATTCAGCTCACAAGGTGCAGTAAGCGCAGCGAGCCTGGCTGTGCTTAAATCCGGCCAAGTGTCAACGTATTCAGAGTGCTCGACTCAATTCACATACTGCTGGCGATGCATTATGTGAGCTCTAAGACATCGCTTTTTGCAGCTCCAGTGGGCCGCCCATCGAGGGTGCCGAAGTTAGTGAGCGCCGTGCAGCACACACCAGCAGTCTTGCCTGGCTCTCAGCCATAGGCAGTCAGTGCATTGGAGGAGTTCAGTCCGGAACAATCCACTGAAGTACGCTGTAGCTTTAATGATTCATGGTGACAATATCTGCGCAGGTCGGTTTTAACTTCGGTCGCGTTTGAACACTTGGTTGACATTAATTTTATCTTGGAACCCAGCGGCAGACATAACTGTCGAGTAATCTCGTTCTATCTTTCTGTCGAGTGGTATGTTACCGGGCTACAGCGCTGAAGCCATCAAGAGCTGCAACAGAAAATTGCCACACAAAATCTTGACATTTATTTATTTATTTATTTATTTTATTGATCGCCAACAGAGCAAGACTCCAATAACAGGCGAAGTCGTGAGAGATAAAACACGATGGTAAACTACTAAATACATAGTAAAACATAAACACATCATAAATGTATAAATAAATACAAAAAAGCACCAGCAATCGTATAAATTTAAAGCGACGCCACATACTTGAGGACACTGTTTTTAAAACTGTAAAAGTTGCCTCCGAACATATCTGCATCCACAATATCACTATTCAAGAAGGTGTTAACTATTTTCGGAATCCTGACAAACAGTCCACTTTGTACAGTGCTCACTCGTGCATGGGGCACCGCGAGCAGGGTTCGCGAGCGGGTCGATCGGGCAGGCATTATTTCATTGAGGCATCCAAGTTGAATCAATGTGTAACAAACGCTTGTGCGATGGATATTCACGAGCGGGCAAGGATGCAAACAAAATCAAGTTAACTCGCGCCCGCTGGGGCCTCCAGCCGAACGCACCCCGCAGGGGGGGGGGGGTAAATTTTACCCCCCCCCCCTCCCCTTCGTATCTTCCGAACCAATGACCACAGCGAGACGCACATGGCGGCGATCGAAAGCTCTCAATGAGATAAATATAACGCATACCCTAAATTCTTAAAATAAGGTCACATGTCAGGTCACAGTCAGGTCAAAGGTCAAAATCGAGCTATTTGAGTTGATGGGTCATACTTTCCATTCAAAGCCTTGGATTACGACTGCTATCGCAAAAAAAAAAACTCTCAAAGGTATAATACATCTACCACATTACCGAAAGTTAATTTTTGAGCAAAGGTCAAGGTCAAGGACAGGTCACAAAAGGTCACTATTGGCAAGATGTCTACGAAAGTCATGCGACACAAGTTTTATGAATTACTTTACCCGTGGAATTCGATAAATGTAACACTTTTCACAACCTGACCCCATATAATGACCCTTACGTGAGATTAAGGTCAAGGTCAGGTCATATGAGGTCAACATTTGAAATAGATTAATATAAACAAAAAAGGCACGGTTCTAGACTAGCTGCCTCAGAAATACAGCGGTGGCATTTATTTGTATGTATCTGGTCACAAAAGGCCAAAAACGCCAACTTAAAAAAAATGACGTCATGAGTTACTTATACTTAGGGAGCCATAAGTCAGTCCAAAATAAAGATATTGCCTTGACATTGTGTTTGTATATCATGCATACTTGGTTCTCCAATATATATTCCAGCTTTTTGAAATCTTAAGAATGTGGATTTTTTCCCGAAAAAAAAAATTAGGGAGGGGGTCAATTTTTTTTTTAAAATCCGAGATAGTCATTTTGAAGAAAACACTATTTCCTTTTTTTGACGTTTTTTATTTTCAATTTGCTTAAAAACTCGATTATATACCATTCGTCGAACATTTATTGATTTTTGGTCAAAAATGACCTAACATGACTTTATTAAAATGCCATTTTCTCAAAAGTTTTTGGGTCTAATATATTTTACTTTTAGACGGGTGTAGAATTGATTGGGGGTGAAGGTATTGAAAATTTAGTGTCGATACCTCTCTCCGTTGTTCAGTAATTCAAGATATTCGTAAGGGGGGTAAAATCTCCCCCCGCCCCCCCGCGGGGCACGGGTAAGATAATTTGTGCTCGATTACACCAATGTATCGCTGACAACGGTACATGTGATCATGACAATGAAAAGACGACTAGCATTGTGGAAAGCCAGCTGAAAATGAATGGTCTTACACCGCAAATGTAAACACCGAGTGCCCACCCAGAAATTGAAGGAAAACTGGGTAAGTTACATGTACTGAAAGTGCAGACCTGGGTTTGCATCATGAACGGACCGGAAACGAAGCGAGATCGGCATGGGAAACAATAGGAGTGGATACATAATGTCACGGCTCGGAGATATTTTATCATGCCTTATGAATTGCATAATGAAGTGGACCTCAATCCAGTCAATGAATTATGTAATGTGTTCCCGGTGATCGTACCTTGATCGGTGACTGATACTGAATTGGCTAAGTATGTTTTTCTAAAACAAAATAACTTTGCACGATTTCGTGCGCAACTTTATTAATGGAGTTTCAGGGGTTCCATAGCGGCGTAGCATGCGTGGTCGGCCAATCTCGTAGAGGGAAGCACAGGGCCCTGATAGGACGCCGTAGGCGTAGTTGTCATTGAGGGCCTCCAAAGGGCGCCTCAAATGTGGTATGCAAATATCAAGAGCCCGTAGGACCACGGCAGTGGTAGACCATTGTCAAAGGCACGCACTTGTCGTCCAATTCAATGTAAAGGATGGACTAGCAAGGTTAGGCTTGATTAGGTCTCGTCTGTTAGCTTCGTTCTGCGCCACCTATGGTTTTGCTTTACAGCCAATGCGTTTCCTCTATATTGCTGCGATAAAATATTACACATATCTGTAAAGCGACAGGAGCGCAATATACCACCAAACATGCAAATATAATAATAAGGTTGTGGATCTTTCACGTATTTGAAGCGCGTTTCTGAGGTTTGCGACACACCTGCCGTTGGAAGCATGCAAGAGGCACAAGTCTTACGATGAAGTTGTTAGTATCGTTCGAACACGTAATTGGGTTTGACGAAACATTGGGAGGATACCTGGAATGCTAAAATATCCATATGGGACTATTTGCATCCCCGAGACGTGTGACCATTCAAACTGTACATTGCTCTGCTCAAACATGCCTTCTAGTATGACATTATTTCTCAATATATGTTTACTTTCATGAGAAACTAAGCAAAAAATAACGGGTGGTAAAAATAACATTCTGACTGTAAACAACGACCATGAAACAAAATAAGCTAAAGAAAAGAAGAAAAAAAGAGCAGGCAATGTTTTATAAAAGACTAACCATCGTAATATAAAAATGACGTTAATGTATAAACTTCTGACATTTTTAAGACGGCAAACTTTATCACGTAGTACCCCACAATAAGGAATTTATGTCTAGTGGAAAATATGTGAACTTCATGACTACAAGACGTTACAGAAATTAGGAGACATTAAATAGCATCTTTTTTTCAGAATGTTGTAGTTTTATTGAATACAAATATTTGATATTTTAGAAAATGGACTCAGGAACTTTGGGTTATTGCCTGTAAATGCCTTTCATTTTGTTTTCTGTCTTAATTCTATACTGTCTGTCTATATTGTATTGTCTATACTGTACTGTATTGTCTACACTGTACTGTATGTGTCTGTACTGTACTGTATATGTCTTTACTGTACTGTCTACTATACTGTACTGTCTACTATACTGTACTGTCTACTATACTGTACTGTCTATTATACTGTACTGCCTACTATACTGTACTGTCTACTATACTGTACTGTCTACTATACTGTACTGTCTACTATACTGTACTGTCTACTATACTGTACTGTCTACTATACTGTACTGTCTACTATACTGTACTGTCTACTATACTGTACTGTCTACTATACTGTACTGTCTACTATACTGTACTGTTTACTATACTGTACTGTCTACTATACTGTACTGTCTACTATACTGTACTGTCTACTATACTGTACGTCTCCTATACTGTACTGTCTACTAAACTGTACTGCCTACTATACTGTACTGTCTACTATACTGTACTGTCTACTATACTGTACTGTCTACTATACTGTACTGTCTACTATACTGTACTGTCTACTATACTGTACTGTCTACTATACTGTACTGTCTACTATACTGTACTGTCTACTATACTGTACTGTCTACTATACTGTACTGTCTACTATACTGTACTGTCTACTATACTGTACTGTCTACTATACTGTACTGTCTACTATACTGTACTGTCTACTATACTGTACTGTCTACTATACTGTACTGTCTACTATACTGTACTGTCTACTATACTGTACTGTCTACTATACTGTACTGTCTACTATACTGTACTGTCTACTATACTGTACTGTCTACTATACTGTACTGTCTACTATACTGTACTGTCTACTATACTGTACTGTCTACTATACTGTACTGTCTACTATACTGTACTGTCTACTATACTGTACTGTCTACTATACTGTACTGTCTACTATACTGTACTGTCTACTATACTATACTGTCTTATAGTTGTCCGAGGATTATCAGCAGAGCGTTATTAATAGCAACTGTGCATTTCCACAGAACAGATAGGCACACACCACGCGCTGTTCTGCTCTCTGTTCCCTCACTCCCACTGATCGGCCCCGCCCTGCGGTTAGCACGAGCACATGAGCACCCCAGCCCCCAGTACGCGGGCGGCACCGCTCTAGAGGGAGGGCGACCTTCGTCAGCTGGGCCCGGCGCTGTATAAAGGCTCCGGCTGCTCCGCTAGCCACATCAGTCACTGCCGTCTGCTCTGGGAACAACATCACACAACTATCTCTGGAGTCATGAAGGTAAAGAGTGCAACGCCACTGGGAGGCAGAGTTAAACGCCGCAGTGTTTCTATAGCAGCTGGAGCTAGACTCAGACTGCAAAGCATCAATTTAACAAACGAACTGTTCTTTTTGGCATTTCTGGGTAGCAGGTTCATACTATCACGTTAAAGTTTCCTAAAGGATTATACAGTTTTATGTTGACAATCTTACTTGTTTGACTTGGTTTGACATATAACTCCGGTCTGTGTCTGTTCACAGCTGTTCGTGTTTACCGCTCTCCTGGCAATGACCGTTGCCGATTCCGGGCCTGCCTACCAGCCTGCCTACAAGCCCTCCTACGCGCCTACCTACAAGCCCGCCTACCAGCCGTCCTACAAGCCCAAGGGCTACGGCTCCCACGAGGACTACTCGGAGCCGCGCCCCTACCAGTTCGGCTACGCCGTCAACGACCACTACAGCGGCGCCGTCTTCTCGCAGAACCAGCAGGCTGACGCCTACGGAAACGTCGAGGGCTACTACTCGGTCAACCTACCCGACGGCCGCGTCCAGCACGTCAAGTACGTCGCCAACGACTACGGAAACAACGCCGAGGTGACCTACACGGGCGAGGCTCAGCACCCGCAGTACCAGCCCAAGCCAGCCTACCACCAGCCGGCCCGCTCCTACCCGGCGCCGCCCCCGGCCTACAAGCCTGCCTACCACGCCTAATAAGGCCACTAAACTCATCCGAATTGTGAAATGTCTTTCCTCATTAATGTTCAAAATGGTGTTTGGGAATGCTAAATTTGTGGAGTGTTTGAGTTTGTTACTGTCTATTTATGAAATGATTGAATACATACTAAGACAACTGTCCAATTTCACAGTCGAGCGTTGAAGAGAATGGAGTGTACATAAAGTGAGGAGAACAAAATCATTCCGATGTGTTACCGATCTGCCCGGATTAGTTATGAAATTTGACGGCGTTGCACGGTGCCGTTTCACGTCCAGGGAACTTCTTCGAGAATTCTGAGGAACTTAGAGTTTGTTCGTTTGTTGGGGCTCAAGGGCGCGACGACTGCGTGGTCAATTTGCGCCCAGAACTTAGAGTTTTGATGCACCCAGCTCTGTGTAGGATATTCCGAAAAGTATTTAATTTTCAGAAAACCATCATGGATCGGATGAATGGTCGCATGGTCAGATTAGTCTCCAGTGCACAAAAGGCCTTAAAGGGAATAGTACACCTTTAACATTAGTTTTAACTGAGATAGCCAGATTGTCGGGAGTACTGAGAAATCTCCAAATCTGAAAATGTGTCCTTCCAAAACGACCTAGTTGCTGAGTTTCATCGCAAAAACCGTTGGGTATATTTGGTCATATTTTAACAGGACAAATCGTGTGACGTTTCGCATACGTCATTAGTATTCCTACCGCACTTCGTTTTCGCCAGGGTAATAGAACAACGTTTTCGCTATTTGGACCGGCCGCCACCGAAACGCATCATGTGTTCATGAGCTAGAAATATTATTGGCCATAATTTGGCAATTTTCATTGGATTTCCAATTGAAAATAATACCGACACTCGTCTTGAAAGGGCACACCTTGTGAAGGGTGGCTCGTACCGGTAGCTGCAATATTATCCGCAATGTGCGTGTAACTGCGATACATTGGGGATACCTTCTGCCTCTGGTTACAGTTTTAGAGGGAGATAATCGCCTTTTGATTTTGTTAGCAACAATTTCTTTGGCTACCGTTATGGTATTAAAATGTTATCTAAATTTAAGAATGAAATAAAATTATTCCCTAATTCAAAGTTGGAAGTTTGGGAAAATTAATGATCGGTATTAACAAATATCCGACACTAAATAGGTCGCCGTAGTTTAGCTTGGCACCGGCCGACCGGTCTGCCTATGTCAATGCACTTTTTGCAAATGATTATTGATTGTTCATAAATTTTAGGCACATATTCGCAAAAGATAGAGTGCAGGAAACATATTGCATACCTTCATGATAAATAGCAATGCGTAGGGAGGGTAACTTACTGAATTCGTTACCGAGTACTTGCTGAGTACCGACTGATATAAGCGTGGATCGCTTATCGATAGGAAACTGCCAATATCTTTCGGTAGGAATGTCTATATGCAAAATGTGATGAATTTAAATCATATTTTGGCCTCGTCTATCGATTTCAGGTGCTAACTCCATTCTTGTGGAAAAGGTGATTATCTCCCTTTAACCCGGGCCGTGCCGGTGGGGGGGGGGGGGGGGGTAGACGCCCCCTCAGTTTTTTCGAGGATAGCGAAAAAACGGCGGCGCTGCTCGCCACCGTTTTTGGCACAGCTGTTCGCGCATCAATTGCACACATTATATAAAAATACCTCGGGTCATCTCAGGTCAGGTCAGCAGACCAGGTCACGTGACCCCACCTCTAAAAAAAAACTTGTGGTCGTACCACAGTCACAGTTTTTGAATGATCGGTTTCACACTTACAGGATTTCATAAGGTCATATATATTTACAATTCGTTTATCTTGTATTGTGTATATCAGCGACCTAAGGTCGGGTCAATTTCGTGACCTCCCCATTATAAGGCAATGGGGAAATATTAAAATGTGTCCTATTCCAAGGATACGCAAGATATCAGTCTAATTTCTTGTGGATCATGTTATTATAGGCCATTCTTGATGACTTCGGTGCCATTTTTGTTCAGTGACCCCTACAGGGTCAGCCGAGGTCATCCGAGGTCACCAACAGTTGTATGTCAATAACTCTCGACATAATGACGATAGAGAAATGAAACCGACACCAATGTGTCTGTCATGTTGAGGCACGTCTTCCCATGTGCAACATGACCTACTTGGGTCACCACTTGGCCTTGACCTGAGGTCAAATTTTAAAGTGGACCTAACCTGGTCAACACTAATATGAGTCGAAGCGCCTTGACGAGACAAACACGATGGCGTCAAATTATTTCTTGGTCGTTATTTGGTAAAACGCTATTCGATAAAAATAGTTTTGTTTTGCCATTTGATGAGCTCTGGAGCCTAAACTATTGACCTGAGCTAAAATATGAGACATCTGGTCGATTGCATGCTTCAAGAGTTATCCATTGTTGTTTTCCGTTTGTTCCTAGCTATCATAGTTCCTGTGATATCTGGGGGTTTCTTGAGCGAAGTCCTAAAACTGGAACATTTGACCTTTGATGACCTTTAGTGACCTCAATAGTGGCTTTAGGAAACAAATATCTGAATACTTTCGAATGTGCTTGTCGAGAGGTTTCTAACGCCTTTTTCGCGTCTTTCTAGCCCTTTTAGTTTTCGAGTTAGAGAGGGGGATGTCTAAACACCCCACCCCGGCACGGCGAAGGTGGCGCCGAGCACCGGCACGGCGCGGGTTAAGTAAGTACCTCTGTCAATTGTGAACCGATTTCCAATTGAAAATTACCAATAGATGCTTAGTGATAAGACGCATTTGTTGATTGGTGGCTGGTCGGTGTTCAAGCAATATATTGATTAAATTTTGACAAAGTTTGTTTATTGTTTACGTTGAATTGCCGCTTAGCTCGAAATATTATTGGCTATAACTTAGTCAATCTTCATTGGATTTCCAATTGAAAATAATGTCCACTGAAAAGGCACACCTTTTGATGGGTGGCTAGCAGGGGGCGTAGGAACTATGTTCAAGTTGGGGGGAGGGGTTGCGGAGGCATTCTGAAGTCGATTCTTTCCATGCAGAATCGACTTCAGAATGCCTCCGCCCCCCACCCCCAACTTGGCGTAATGTTAGCGTAAATGTTAGCCTCACCCCCACACACCTCCTGCCCCCTGTTCCTACGCCTATGGTGGCTAGTACCGGTAGCTAGTACCGCTAGTACCGCGACCCAGCGAATGAAGTTGTTAGTGTTGCTTACATATTCTGATTCAAGTCTTACACATCCACCACACATCGATGAACACACATTTAAACACATTTGTGGGTCGGTATATCACATTTATTTATGCACATGAACATTAGGGGTATGTGTTCACGCAACGCCATTCCAACTCTACTCATACAAGGCCATAGTGTAAACATTCACACATTTGTAATCGCGACCAATATACTCGCGAGTCGCGACCCAGCGAATGAGGTTGCAGTGGTGCTTACATATTCTGATTCAAGGATAGACTTTTGCCGGTATGACGTCACAACTCGTTTTAGTGACGCAAGATTAGTGTGACGTCATTTGTATTACTATCAATATTTTCCCAATTATGACAAATTGGTACTTTTTTTCTCGCAAAAATGAATGCCAGAACCGTTATCAGGACACCCTTTTGCATCATTCCACGTACTTTTCCCAAGGTGTCCCAAGGTGTACTGTTCCCTTCAACCCGCCTCCTAGATTAGCGTCTAATTTCGGCTCAGTGAATGTTAAAAGAGATCATCGATACCCAATTCAGTTTAGCAGAATTTGCTTTGTTTACTTACGCAGCAGAAATTTCATCAAGCACTATACAAAATCATCACAAAAATAATTCAATAATAACTAGGTGTGTTTTGCGTTGCCACCCGCCATTATAAGTAATTATAAAAAACTAAAATTTTCAAATAAAATTAGTCCAGGTTTCCAAAAATCCCACATGAAAACTACCGGCATGGTTGCAATAGACATGGACATAATCATGGAAAAAGTGCAAAAAACAAAACATTTGCGCCTTTAGTCGGGATTAACGCACCCTGCCCACCCACAAAAGCGCGGCGTATCCTGACTTTAGTGCAGTCAAGCACTGCACATTCACCGCAAACTGTTTGCTAAATGCATTGATTTGTCGTGACCACACACGGCATAGGGAAGGCATGCCAAGCTAGCCAGGTCTTTCAGTTTAGGTAGCCACAATACGTCGAAGACGGTTCTGATCTTCGCTTTCATACTGATGGTAACAACAAACTGCAAACTGGAGCTTTGACTCCCAGCTTGCGCACGGATCTCCAGACTATGGGCTATGATTCCGTCACAGGTTCCCCAGAGCGTGACGCCAGTTCCCCAGAGCGTGACGCCAGCTGCCATCGGAGGTGTGACGCAGCTGACCCAATGCGCAACGTCTCAAGATAATGGCTGTTTAGCACTGATTAAACACCATTACAACGTATAAATGGGACGTCATTAGTTCCACACGTTTTCACACGTACTCGGCAACTCAAAGCTGGACGCTGATTGGCCCCCACGTGACTCCCCATATCGAATACACGAGCATACAGCGCTTCGTCACGTGACCGGTCACGTGACAAGGGCTCAGCACTCCGTCCCAGCTGACATCCATGGATAAACACGTGGTGCAAACTGCCTGGAATGTCCGCCGCGGTGAAGCGCGGTGTAACTTCAGAGGACCCCGCAGGTGTAACTTCAGATGACCCCGCAGGTGTAACTTCAGAGGACCCCCGCAGGTGTAACTTCAGAGGACCCCGCAGGTGTAACTTCAGAGGACCCCGCAGGTGTAACTTCAGAGGACCCCGCAGGTGTAACTTCAGAGGACTCCACAGCTGTAACTTCAGAGGACCCCCGCAAGTGTAACTTCAGAGGACCCCGCAGGTGTAACTTCAGAGGACCCCGCGGGTGTAACTTCAGAGGACCCCGCAGGTGTAACTTCATAGGACCCCGAAGGTGTAACTTCAGAGGACCCCCGCAAGTGTAACTTCAGAGGACCCCGCAGGTGTAACTTCAGAGGACCCCCGCAGGTGTAACTTCAGAGGACCCCGCAGGTGTAACTTCAGAGGACCCCCACAGGTGTAACTTCAGAGGACCCCCACATGTGTAACTTCAGAGGACCCCGCAGGTGTAACTTCAGAGGACCCCCGCAGCTGTAACTTCAGAGGACCCCCGCAAGTGTAACTTCAGAGGACCCCCACAAGTGTAAATTCAGAGGACCCCGCAGGTGTAACTTCAGAGGACCCCGCAGGTGTAACTTCAGAAAACCCCCGCGGGTGTAACTTCAGAGGACCCCCGCAGGTGTAACTTCAGAGGACCCCCGCAGGTGTAACTTCAGAGGACCCCCGCGGGTGTAACTTCAGAGGACTGCCGCAGGTGTAACTTCAGAGGACCCCCGCAGGTGTAACGCCAGAGGACTGCCGCAGGTGTAACTTCAGAGGACCCCTCCAAGTGTAACTTCAGAGGACCCCGCAGGCGTAACTTCAGAGGACCCCGCAGGTTTAACTTCAGAGGACCCCCGCAGGTGTAACTTCAGAGGACCCCCGCAGGTGTAACGTCAGAGGACCGCCGCAGGTGTAACTTCAGAGGACCCCTCCATGTGTAACTTCAGAGGACCCCGCAGGCGTAACTTCAGAGGACCCCGCAGGTGTAACTTCAAAGGACCCCGCAGGCGTAACTTCAGAGGACCCCCGCAGCTGTAACTTCAGAAGTCCCCCGCAGGTGTAACTTCAGAGGACCCCTGCAGGTGTAACTTCAGAGGACCCCGCAGGTGTAACTTCAGAGGACCCCGCAGGTGTAGCTTCAGAGGAACCCAGCGTGTGTAACTTCAGAGGACCCCCGCAGGTGTAACTTCAGAGGTCCCCGCAGGTGTAACTTCAGAGGACCCCTCAGGTGTAACTTCAGAGGACCCCGCAGGTGTAACTTCAGAGGACCCCCGCAGGTGTAGCTTCAGAGGAACCCAGCGGGTGTAACTTCAGAGGACCCCCGCAGGTGTAACTTCAGATAACCCCCGAAGGTGTAACTTCAGAGAACCCCCGAAGGTGTAACCTCAAAGGACACCCGCAGGTGTAACTTCAGAGGATCCCACAGGTGTAACTTCAGAGGACCCCGCAGGTGTAACTTCAGAGGACCCCGCAGGTATAACTTCAGAGGACCCCCGCAGGTGTAGCTTCAGAGGAACCCAGCGGGTGTACCTTCAGAGGACCCCCGCAGGTGTAACTTCAGAGAACCCGTAGATGTAACTTCAGAGGACCCCGCAGGTGTAACTTCAGAGGACCCCAGCGGGTGTAACTTCAGAGGCCCCCGCAGGTGTAACTTCAGAGGACCCCGCAGGTGCAACTTCAGAGAACCCAGCAGGTGTAACTTCAGAGAGCCCGCAGGTGTAACTTCAGAGGACCCGCGAAGGTGTAACTTCAGAGGGCCCCGCCGGTGTAACTTCAGAGGACCTCCGCAGGTGTAACTTCAGAGGACCCTCTGAGGGTGTAACTTCAGAGGACCCCGCAGGTGTAACTTCAGAGGACCAAAGCAGGTGTAACTTCAGAGGACCCCGCAGGTGTAACTTCAGAGGACCCCCGCAAGTGTAACTTCATAGGACCCCCGCGGGTGTAACTTCAAAGGACCCCCCGCAGGTGTAGCTTCAGAGGACCCCTGAAGGTGGAACTTCAGAGGACCGCCGCGGGTGTAACTTCAGAGGACCCCTGCAGATGTAACTTCAAGGACCCCGCAGGTGTAACTTCAACTTCAGAGGACCCCGCAGGTGTAACTTCAACTTCAAAGGACCCCGCAGGTGTAACTTCAGAGGACCCCTGCAGGTGTAACTTCAGAGGACTCATGCAGGTGTAACTTCAAAGGACCCCCGCGGGTGTAACTTCAGAGGACCTCTGCAGGTGTAACTTCAGAGGACTCCTACAGGTGTAACTTCAGAGGACCCCCGCGGGTGTAACTTCAGAGGACCCCGCAGGTGTAACTTCAGAGGACCCCCGAAGGTGTAACTTCAGAGGACCCCCGCGGGTGTAACTTCAGAGAACCCCGCATGTGTAACTTCAAAGGACCCCCGCGGGTGTAACTTCAGAGGACCTCTGCAGGTGTAACTTCAGAGGACTCCTACAGGTGTAACTTCAGAGGACCCCCGCGGGTGTAACTTCAGAGGACCCCGCAGGTGTAACTTCAGAGGACCCCCGAAGGTGTAACTTCAGAGGACCCCCGCAGGTGTAACTTCAGAGGACCCCCGCGGGTGTAGCGTCAGAGGACCCCGCAGGTGTAACTTCATAGGACCCCCGCGGGTGCGTAGCGGTGTCCGCTGCCATCTGGAGACCGTGTGACGACACCCCGCCATCTGGTCTGTGCGTGTCACGGCCGACTGGCCCGTTTCAGGCCCTCTGTTGTGCGAACTTTCTGTGACACGCACCCGACCTCCGAGGCAGTCCAGCCGTCAGCGTGAGGCGGACAGCACCGGAGCTGAACACGTGCACCCGGAGAAGGAGCTACAAAACGTGGGAACTACAGGACTGGTGCTGGGTCTGAATTGAAATATGGTGGGTTTGGCACCCGATCTGAACCTACCAGTCAGCTTAGCAGCGATGCGTGACGCGTCGTGACCATGGCAACACAACGATAATAATGTATTCAGCTCACAAGGTGCAGTAAGCGCAGCGAGCCTGGCTGTGCTTAAATCTGGCCAAGTGTCAACGTATCAGAGTGCTCGACTCAATGCACACACTGCTGGCGATGCATTATGTGAGTTATAAGACATCACTTTTTGCAGCTCCAGTATGCCGCCCATCGAGGGTGCCGAAGTTAGAGAGCGCCGTGCAGCACACACCAGCAGTCTTGCCTGGCTCTCAGCCATAGGCAGTCAGTGCATTGGAGCAGTTCAGTCCGGAACAATCCACTGCAGTACGTTGTAGCTTTAACCCTCGCCCTACGGGAGTTTTTTCACCTAAAAAGACCCCCTGTTAACTTCCAAACCAATCAAGATAGAGCAACGCAGTAAGCACCAACATGTTGCCTGTCATGTTGGGAATATAACGGTATGCAATTTTTAGGTTTCGGGTCAACGAGTGACCTTCCAGGTCAAGTGAATGACCTCGATCGATCACGTCCAGAACAGCGATTTTGCTCTGTCAGAAAACCTGAAAATTAGAAACTGATAAATGTTAACAAAATGGCATGTTCCTAGACCAGTTTTGCTTCCGAAATACACAAAAAGGTAATTATTTATTCGTATCTGGTCAAAAAAAAATCCAAGAAAGTGATTAAAAAAATTACGTCATGAGTTTCTTACACTTAGGGAGTCATCACTCAGTCAAAAATAGAGATGCTGCTTTGAAATTTGGTTTGAGTATTATCCATACTCAGTTCTCTCACATATATTCCGTTTTTTTAATATCTTTGAACATTTTGATTTTGTGGTGATTTTTCCCCCAAAATCGTTTTTTGTTCATTTTAGGGGTCAAAAACCCAAAATATCGAAAATCCGAGATTGCTATTTTAAAGAAAATTATATTTTTATCTTGGCTGAATTGCGTTTGCAATTTGCTTCAAAACTCTGTTTTCTACGATTTTTCAATTTTTCATTTTTCAAACATGTATCGTTTTTCCAACAACAAAACGTCATTATTTCCCACATTTCGCAACCAATTTCAAGAGAAGTTTTACGGCCCACGTATAATGGTTGTAAACTCAGCTGCTGCAAATTTCAGCAAGATTTCAGCAGCAAAAAAAATGGCATGTGTAAAAAGTTATGCAAGAAAAACCTCAGGGGGCTCGTTTTAGGACCCAGCCCCCCCCCCCCCCCCCCGTAGGGCGAGGGTTAATGGTTCATGGTGACAACCTCTGCGCAGGTCGGTTTTAACTTCGGTCGCGTTTGAGCACTTGGTTGACATTAATTTTATCTTGGAACCCAGCGGCAGACATAAATGTCGGGTAATCTCGTTCTATCTTTCTGTCGAGTGGTATGTTACCGGGCTAGAGCGCCGAAGCGATCAAGAGCTGCAACAGAAAATTGCCACACAAAATCTTGACATTATTTCATTGAGGCATCCAAGTTGAATCAATGTGTAACAAATGCTTGTGCGATGGATATTCACGAACGGGCAAGGATGCAAACAAAATCAAGTTAACTGGCGCCCGCTGGGGCCTCCAGCCGAACGCACCACGCTGGGGGTGGGGGGTGGGGGTACATTTTACCCCTCCCCCTTCGTATCTTCCGAACCAATGACCACCGCGAGACGCGCATGGCGGCGATCGAAATCTCTCAATGAGACGAATCTAACGCATACCCCAAATTCTTAAAATAAGACCACATGTCAGGTCAGGTCAGTCAAAGGTCAAAAGTCATGTCAAAGGTCAAAATCGAGCTATTTGAGTTGATGGGTCATACTTGCCATGCAAAGCCTTAGATTACGACTATTATCGGACACAAAGCTTTCAAAGGTATAATACATCTACAACATTACCGAAAGTGAAACTTTGAGCAAAGGTCAAGGTCAAGGTCAGGTCACAAAAGGTCACTATTGGCAAGATGTCTACGAAAGTCATGCGACACAAGTTCCATGAGTTATTTTACCCGTAGAAATCGATAAAAGTAACAATTTTCACAACCTGACCCCATATAATGACCCTTACGTGAAGTTAAGTTCAAGTTCAGGTAATATGAGGTCAAAATTTGACATATATTAATATAAACAAAAAAGGCATGGTGCTAGACCAACTTTGTCTCAGAAACACAGCGGTGGCATTTATTTGTATGTATCTGGTCACAAAAGGCCAGAAACGCCAACTGAAATATGACGTCATGAGTTACTTATACTTAGGGAGCCATAAGTCAGTCCAAAATAAAGATATTGCTTTGACATTTCGTTTGTATATCATGCATACTTGGTTCTCCAATATATATTCCGGCTTTTTGAAATCTTAAGAATGTGGATTTTTCCCCGAAAAAGAGGGGAGGGGTAAACAAAATGAAAATCCGAGATAGTCATTGTGAGAACATTATTTCCTTTCTTTTGACGTTTTTTATTTTCAATTTGCTTAAAAACTCGATTCTATACGATTCGTCGAACATTTATCGCTTTTTGGCCAAAAATGGCTTAACATGACGTCATTAAAACGCCATTTTCTCAAAGGTTTGACGAAACGATGGGAGCATACCTGGAATGCTAAAATACCCATATGGGACTCTTTGCATCCCCGAGACGTGTGACCATTAAAACTGTACATTGCTCTGCTCAAATATGCCTTCCAGTATGACATTATTTCTCAATCTATGTTTATTTTCATGAGAAACTAAGCAAAAAATAACGGGTGGTAAAACTAACTATCTGACTGTAAACAACGGCCATAAAACAAAATAAGCCAAACAAATTTAAAAAGCAGACAATGTTTTCTAAAAGACTAATAATCGTAATATAAAAATGACATTTATGTATAAAGTTCTGACATTTCTAAGACGGCAAACTTTATCACGCAGTACCCCACAATATGGAATTTCTGTCGAGTGAAAAATATGTGAACTTCATGACTACAAGTGGATTTTACGGAACGGAAATTAGGACGTTACGGAAATTAGGAGACGTTAAATAACATCTTATTTTGTGTTCAGAATATTGTAGTTTTATTTAATACAAATATTTAATATTCTAGAAAATGGACTCAGAACCTTTGGGTTACTGCCTTTAAATGCCTTTCACTTTGTTTACTATTTGCTGTCCGAGGATTATCAGCAGAGCGTCATTAATAATCAACTGTGCATGTCAACAGAACAGATAAGGCACACGCCACGGGCTGTTCTGCTCTCTTTCACCGCACCCGTACTGATCGGCCCCACCCTGCAGTTAGCACGAGCGCGCCAGCCCCCAGTACGCGGGCAGCACCGCTCTCAGGAAGGGCGACCTTCGTCAGCTGGGCACGGCGCTGTATAAAGGCTCCGGCTGCTCCGCTGGCCACATCAGTCACTGCCGTCTGCTCTGGGACCAACAGCACACAACTATCTCTGGAGTCATGAAGGTAAGGAGTGCAACGCCACTGGGAGGTAAGGCATTACTCTATAATTCCAAACTGCTGGGCTGGATTCTGGTTGCCCATAGTTATATTGACTACATAAATAACACCTTTTATACGTACAATTGACTTTGTAAAACATCAACTAAAATGTTGATTATTCACGATGAAAAGGTTCTTCGGTTTCCAAAGCATTCAACTCTGGCCTGTTTCTGTTCACAGCTGTTCGTGTTTGCCGCTCTCCTGGCCATGGCCGTTGCCGACTCCAGGCCTGCCTACCAGCCCGCTTACAAGCCCTCCTACGCGCCTGCCTACAAACCTACCTACGCGCCTACCTACAAGCCCGCCTACCAGCCGTCCTACAAGCCCAAGGGATACGGCCCCCACGAGGACTACTCGGAGCCGCGGCCCTACCAGTTCGGCTACGCCGTCAACGACCACTACAACGGCGCCGTCTTCTCGCAGAACGAGCAGGCTGACGCCTACGGAAACGTCGAGGGCTACTACTCGGTCAACCTGCCCGACGGCCGCGTCCAGCACGTCAAGTACGTCGCCAACGACTACGGAAACAACGCCGAGGTGACCTACACGGGCGAGGCTCAGCACCCGCAGTACCAGCCCAAGCCGGCCTACCACCAGCCGGCCCGCTCCTACCCGGCGCCGACCCCGGCCTACAAGCCCGCCTACCCCGCCTAATAAGTAAAACAAACTGGGTGTGAATCGTAATTTATTCGTGTTTGGTCATCACCTTAAATTTTGCTAAATGAGTCCATTCGTTGTTCATGCGTATTTATACAAAAGATGAATACAAGTCAAATATGTAACACGCAAAATCTTCTTGTTAACATAAAACTACATGGCAACGGAACACAAAGGAAGTGCCCTCAAAGAGAGTCGAGACTATGGAACTGAAAAACAATAGGTCACGGAATGAACAACAAGCTTCAAACTGCATTACATCGTACACCGCCAGCAATGTCTCTCAGGACAGACTTGTCTATGTTTTTGATTCAGGGGCGGATTCGAGGGGAGATATCCAAACCATGGCTCCCAATAAAGACTGAAACCAACCGAAATCTGACACATTTGCTGATGTTAAGACAAATTTAAGCAACTTTTACGTAGGCATGTGTGCTTTAAATAAGTTTTTTATGCACAAACAAGCGCAACCCGGCGAGTTTTAACAATGTGTCGAACTTCTTTGGAATTTGCCCCAAACCCCACCCAACTTTTTTGCCGTTCTGGACTCGCCAGTGTTTTGATTCATTTATCGTTCATATTGCATTAATGTTACTGCTGCGTGAATGAATGGCTGAATGAATGAACATATTTAATGGCGCAGCCACCGCTCGAGTCATTTTATCATGGATTGCATCGCATTGCGAGGCTACTCCAGACATGCAATAGGATGACACATAAAAGTATGGATTATTAAAATGATAATGGCGTGGGGACAATTTTGTAAGGCACCAATGTTTTGGGTTCAGAAAAACAAGGATAATTTTGCATAATGTATTTTGTTTTTAATAAAAAAGCGAAATGAACTAAAAAATGATTAAAAACTAAAATAATTAAGCTCATGTCCTTGTAGTTGTGACGTCACGACCATAGTGAAAATCAAAAGTGCCGTCACAAATCACGAGTTTCGTGACGTCACAAACAAAATCAGGAAAGTTTTGTTTTAGATATGAGAAGTTAAGAGGACTTTTTAGGACATAAGGCGGTCTAAGATGTGTTTGAGAAGTATATCGCAAAATCGAGAAAAATATCCTGAATTTGTTATGCGTAAAACCCCACTACCTGTCCCCACCCCAGTGTGTACTTAAAGGGAAATAATGACCTTTCCCCACAAAAATGGAGTTATCACTTGAAATCCACAGACGAGCCCAAAATATATTGTAAATTTATTACATTTTGCATATAAATATTCCTACCGAAAGATATTTCAAGTTATAGTTGATAAGCGTTCCACACTTTTAACGACCGGTACTCTCAAGTAGGTAATTGGTAACGAATTTCGGTGTTCACCAAAATCCGGTATTGCTTTTTGACGAAATGGCATGGAAAATATGCCTTCCACTCTATGTATCGTGATTAATATTATTATATATATATATATATATATATATATATATATATATATATATATATATATATATATATAGATATATATATATATATATATATATATATATATATATATATATATATATATATATATATATATATATATATATATATATATATATATATATATATATATATATATATATATATATATATATATATATATATATATATATATATATATATATATATATATATATATATATATATATATATATATATATATATATATATATATATATATATATATATATATATATATATATATATATATATATATATATATATATATATATATATATATATATATATATATATATATATATATATATATATATATATAT